>CAUYON010054917.1:0-59759 GCA_963573935.1 Arctocebus calabarensis
AAGCTCTCATGCTTGTTAGGAGAGCTAAATCCCTCTCCATGCCCTTTCCACCCAGGTGTTCCATTATTGAGCTATACAGGTATTTCTTATAACTCTCACTCCTAGCCATAGGCTATATGGACTGCAACATGGAATGAATAACTGAAATGTTATTTTTAGACCATCTGTGACTTTCATTTGCTCTCATTATCACAAATAGTGAAAAATTAGCTATCAGAAATTTCAAAGCATGATAGCAGAAATAGAAAAACTGAAATTAATCAAGTCATCATCTTCTAAATTTTTTTTCTGTTAGAATTCTTCATTTAATAAGATGAAGATAACAATACTTTGTTTATAACCTGCTGTACATTTTCCTACCAGAAAAAGGATGAGGTATGGAAATCAATGACATTTATTGGAGACAAGCAAACTTTTTGTTTTGGGTCACTAGCTATATTTACTGCAAGACAACCCCACAGAGGATTCACAGGGTTTCAGGATAGTTCACTTTTATCTTTATAGCCCAAATGTATAGACAACTTGTTTGTAAATAAGTTGCAGGAAAACAGTCTCACATCTAAGACAGTGTGTCTTATTTTATTTTGTTAACCAGAGTTACAACCTCTTTACAACAGGGAATTGCTTATTCTTTGACAATTCCATAAAACTGGCATCCTGGCATATATTTTTGCCAGAGTTTCATTTAACAAAAGCAAATCTTTCTAAAGGGTTTCAAAATTTCCTCGAATAGATTTATGAGCCTCATTTTAGTCCTCTTGCTACACTGTTGTTTTGGCTTAATGTATAGGCCACATCAACAGCTGAAAACAAAGTGTTACAAAAATTAGTACCATACCTCATCATGTTCACAAAGTTACATCCTTATTATTTGCATAAACTTATATTTTCTGCATCACTGTAATTACTATTTACAATCCTACATCAAGAGTTAGATTTTAAAACATGAAATGAAATTCTTATGGACCCTGAAGAAAATCAGGGATTTAATTTTTTTTTCCTTGCAGTACTACACTGTCCCAAGGGTGGTTGCATTCTGAAACCTGTGACAATCTCTGGAAAATTAAAATGCTGCCCAATTGAAGACTAAATATGCAGATCTCGGTTATGCTACTTTTGTGTTCAAATTTCCATACCGGTCCTTGTACCCATCCCAACTCTTTTTAGGCCCTTCCATTAAGACTACTAAAACTGTTCAAACTTGGAACTAAGGAAAGAAAATTTTAAGATAAAGCTGAGCTGGGTTTAAAAACATTCATTTAGAGAACATTGCCTGTAGAATTGTGTTCACAAGTATGTATTAGGATTTGGTTTCTCAGAAGGACTTGCTTTGTAGATCCAGGGTACTTTTAATTTTCCAACTTGGTTCCTGGTTTGCTTAGCAAACTGCCTCCGTATGCAGTCCACACCTGAAAAAGGGTGGGGTGGGGGTTTACAGTGTTGTGGCTTATTAACCAGGTACTTTCCATTCACTCAGTCGACAATTAGAAAAAAGAAAGACAGCCACCTACTTTTTTTTTTACTACAAATAAGGAGACGGAGACGGAAACTATTCAACAAATGAGGAGGGAAACTCCCACATATTTCACCTGACCTAGCTGGACTAGTTTGAACCACTCCTGCCCCTAGAGGAAAAAGAGAACCATCACTCCGTGTCTGGAACTGGAAACCAAACCTTGTTTCCATTGCGGGGGACTGAGTTCCCTCTCTCGGTTTAGTGTGGTAGTTACAGGACCCGAGGAAGTGAGGAAGCGAGCAGCTTCCCAGACAGTGGACCAGCACCCTCTCCCCGCTTGCATCTAAATTTTTGAGCTGCAAACAGGCAGAACTAACTGCCCTCCCACCTCTCTCCTCCCTTTGTTGCCATCTGTAACTTCTTTGTTCCGTTTACTAAAAAGGTGATGCTAAAGGTCAAAAGAGTCACAGTAACAAGCAAACGCTCACAGCCAACATCAGACCCAAGGAAAAAGTAGGGCTGTCCAGCCAAGGACTGAGGCTCCGACTAGAGGAGCAGAGAGAACTCTGGGCTGGTAACTCTGGGAATAGCCCCTATGGTGTAGTTCAATTCTCCAAGGGCTGCGAAGACCCCAGACAGCCCTGTGATGAGCCTGAGGAGAGCTCCTAAGTCTGCAAGCAAAGTGGGCCGCACGCACCCCTGGAGCCAACAGTGTTGGGGCGGAGAGAGGTCCCTGGACTGCACTTTGTATGCAGCAGCTGCGGGGCAGTGAGTATCTCCGAACAAAGCGCGCAGCACGGGGCTGAGAGATCCGGGGTTTGCTAGCAGCTGTCGCCTGCGCTGAGCGAGTCTCCCACCACACCCGCTAGGCGAGCACTAGGGTGCAAGGGTTCGGGGGAGGAGAGGAAAAGGAACGCGGCGTGCCATTCCTGTTGCGCAGCTACGCATCAGTTCTTTTGAAGGATGGGAATGGCAACCATCAGAGCCAAGGGGGAAAAAGAGCTAGAGTGAGCAAAACAAAGAGCGAGTGTGGGCCGCGGTGACTTCATGCCTCACCAATGTCCCGCCCACGCTGCTCGGAGCTGTTGGCGCTGCTGCTGCCGCCGAGGCCGCCACCGCGCCTGCTGGGCTCCGGGCAAGGCGCTCGGGAGCGTGGGGCGGTCTCCTAGCAACTAGAGGCCGGGTGTGAGCCCAGCTACCCGCAGGTCCCGAGCCCCCCAGGGGGCCAGGACAGGACCACCTCTCCCCCGCCCATCGCCGGCTCTCCTCCGTCGCGTCCTCGCCGGGGGCACCCCAGAGCGCCCCAGCTGCCTGGGCTCTGGGCAGCAGGACTCCTGAGCCACTCACGGGGGCCAAAGGGACAAGGGTAGGAAGCCCTAGCCCCGCCAGACAGGGCTCCCGCACCGACCCCCCGCCGGCTCTCCCCTCCCGCGCTCTGGACCGAGAGATCCACTCCTCGCCGGGCACGGAGCGGCGATGCCTCGCTGTGTGCCTGCGGGTACAGCCGGCTGCTTCTAGGGCGCCCCCTGAGCCGCCTCCCCCCTGCTGCTGGCACCCCGAGCTTCCTCCCTCGCCAGCCAGGACGCTGCCGCCTTGTCGCTGCTCGCTGCTCCGCTGACAAGTCTGCGAAAGTGCAACTAAGTGGAGTTGGCCTCTCTGCCCACCTGTGGAAGAAGCTTGTGGCCATCGATGCGCCATCGACTTTTTTTCCCCTTCTGCTTCGCCGGCGTCCCCTCCCACAGATGCAGCATCACCCAGTGAATGTACATTAGGGTGGTTTCCCCCCCACCCCAGCTTCGGGCTTTGTTTGGGTTTGATTGTGTTTGGCTCCACTCTAAAGCTGATTTATGCCGCAGAAGCCCCACCGGCCTCAGAGAAACAAAAGCTCTTTTCTTTGTCCCGGAGCAGGCAGAGGAGCCCTCGCTCCCGTCGCCGCCCCGAGCCCTCGGCTGTCGAAGGAGGTGTTTCTCGCGGAGACCGCGGGACCTGCGGTGCCGAGCAGAGAGGGCCGCGGGGCCCCTGAAATGCCGAGCGGCGCCCGGGCCCGCGTACCTGCACCGCTCTTTCGGAGCCGCGGGGTCAGCCTGCAGGGCCTGCGGGAAACGAACTAGCCACACTCGGCCCGCAGGCCCCGAGGTGCGCCCAGGAGGCGCAAGCGCGCGTCCTCGGTCCGGAAAGCAGTCAAGCGGCGGGCGTGGGGCGGGCTGCTTTGCATTATGTGCGGCTCGGCCCTGCCTTTTTTTACCTCTGCGCTGGTCTGCCTGCAAAACTGCTGGCGAGGTTCTGCCTCGTTCCTCCGGGCGGCCTGGGTGTTTTCACTTGTTCTTGGACTGGGCCAAGGTGGTAAGTTATTTTGTTTTGTCCTGTTTTGTTTTCTTCTCTTCCCCAAAGGTCTTGGGCTGGAGCGAAGATCTGCCTCTCCAGAGCATCCCGGCCAGGTAAGTTAAGTTGCGGTGCCCGCCTGTCTGCTCCGAGTACTTAAAGAGGGCGGTTGTGTGGCCGCATCCTCTGTCTCAAGGCGGCCTTTGAGAGGCCGGGTCTCAAGCATTTCTGCCCCGGAGTGATGACACCAACTGTTCCAGGAGACTCTGGTGTTGCTCCTGTATGTGGGGAAAGCAATAATAGAGTGAAAGTTTGGAAGACAGGGGGTTGTCTTTACATAAGCCAGTTAGGGGTTCTGGTCCATTCTTGAGGCATCATCTGTGCAGACTGTGCTTCCCAGTTTTCTAGCATTTGGATCTACTCACCACTCACTTGCATTTGACTCAAGATTGTGGATAATCTGGTTGTAAGAGGAGTGAGTCTTCTATTTTTGAGTCCAGAAAAGAAAAAAGACAGCAACATGCTAGTCTCTTCTATTCTAGTGCTGAATCAGAATGAATTAAACACAGTATCCCTGCTTTCAGTGGCCGTACTTTCCTCTTTGTTAAAAATCAATCAATCAATAAATAAATAAAAAGCTTTTCTAGCTAATTGATCCCTGGCGAGATCAGTCTCTGAGAAGGAGGAGCCGAGAGAGCCCTGGGCAGGATTGACAGCTTTCTGTCCAAGCAAGCCACTTGCTTAGGAGTTACCTTGAGGTGGAGAAGTTACCTCTTTATAAATTTTATTGTGTTCCTTTATAAAATGAGGATAATAATTCCTGCCTTCCCTAACTCCAATGAAAATTTCAAGTTAAATAATGCATGAGAGAATGTTTTAGGACTTTTGATTTTTGTAATCAAAATCCAATGTAAGGTGGTAGCATTGGATCGCTACCAAACCATAAAGCTAAGTAATGGTACTAATCATCAACATAGAGTGAATTCTTACAGATTTCCAATATAGGCCAAACATTTACTTTTGCCAATGCAACGACTATTGCCATACTTTTTCTTTTTTTTAATTTCACTTTTTCTCTGCTTGGTCACCAAGCCTTTACATTCTATTACATCCTGTCTCTGACCTCTCAGGTGCAAGAAGAGTTTAATTAATAGCTGTAATTGTTTTGTAGACTAAAATTTACTCCTACGCTTTGGATTGATGTGCCAAGTTTCTGCCTGAAGCTTATTAAAACAGTTAAGTCATAAACAGAGGGTTTAGAATGGAAACATCCAGTGAACTTCACCTGTTGCATATATAGTTGTCTAGTATTTTTTTCAGGAAGATTTATTCAGTTATGTGAAATTGGGACAATTAGTGTAAACTTGTGGTTATTTTTTTGGCTTATATTTTAATTTCAAAATAAGTGAAACTTAAGGGAAAGGAAAAAGTAACATTCATTATCAGTTGTCTCTTAAATGGAACACGCATTGGTTGTAGCATATTTTCCACTGAGCATAATTTCACATTGTTTCATTAAGTAATAAAGTGTTTTTCTACATTTAGTAAACACACACTTTAGTAAAATGATCACAATTTGTGTCAACAGAGTATTTTTTTTCCTCAATGCATAGGCATAGGAAAAAGTCCTACTTGCCTATTTTTAAATATTCATCATGCCTATAGAGATTCTTGTGAAATGGCATTTTGTATTTCCATCCAGAGACCATAACTGATTTGAAGCAAGTATTATGAATGGACCCCTTTGCACCTGCAGACCTGAAAAGCGAATGTTCATCTGAAGTCAGAACAAGGCATCCTTTTCCTAGTCTTTGTCAATATACAAAGGTTTTCAATGTATACTGATTTGCATGGCAGTTAAAAACATGCAAAAAATTTAAATTATAGCCGGTACAACTCAGAAAATTAGAGAACAACGTAAACTGTTGTACTTTTGTGATATCGCTACAAGTCTCAAATTATATGTCTTCACAATGAAAATTAGACGCTTAAAGCAGAATAGAAATTTAGATATCAGTTACAAAGGAAATCTCGTTCCCTCTCAGTAGTTCACACCAAGAAAATGTTGAGGGCAATAAAGCAATCCAGAAGAGACCATAACATGAGCTGCACAAGAACAGCATAACTTTGGATTAAATTCTTGAATTGGAATTTATAGGTCTAGCCACACTGTTGTTTCCACATTTGCATATTTTTAAAAGAACTTCTGTTATATAAATTTTTATATAGCAATATGTGTGGCACATTTCAGAAATCTCAATTTTTTTAAAAAAAGTGTTATTATTGCAATGAAATGACACCTTCTATTAATAGGTATTTAGCTATCAGCTATTTCTTTTCAATAACCAACTAGATTTGCATTGTTTTCCTATAAAACATACTTTATAGCACAAATGTTCTCAGAATTTTTTTATGCTTACCTAAAGTAATTGTGTATGTAAGAGAACCAAGGCATGATTTTAAAAATGCTATTTCACAAGCCAGTCTTCCAATGTATTTTCATAATAAGCATCCAAATTAACTCTTATGTTAATACAGCTGAGACACTGATCAGTCAAGAAGTCATGGATTCTTGCCCTGTGTGCGAAAGCAGAGTGGCTAATATGATTTGAAAAATGCTGGCAAGATTCTCATATCCCCAAATACCTATTTCTCCTGTTAAGAAATTATGTGAAATTTCACCACCTAGTTGATTTCTTTGGGTTAAATATGCAATTGATTATTTTTTTTGTTAATTTTTAGCATTGTATTATGGGCATTTTCAAACATGTAACAGAAGAAGGGAGAATGGTATAAGGAGCTGCATATACCCATCACCTAGCTTCTTTAACTGTCAGCTCAAAACCATCAACCTCTTTCTTACATTTCTTCTCCCATTCCCACCCAGTTCCCTCAAGTAAATATTTTAAAACAAATCTCTCAGATCATCATACTTAAAAATGTTTCAGCAAATAAAATTACTACTAGAGGAGAAACACACTGTTAATCTGAAAGTGTGAGTTGTTATAGCCAGAATGTGTGCCACAAGAATGTTTACAGTCTTTAAGTGGATGTTCCATAGCAGTAGCCATATATGCTATAATACCTCTCATCTTCTGTTTTTAGCTGCCCTTTTGCTATAAAAGTCTTTGAAAGAATTTTCCGTAACTCTCGTCTCCAATTCTCCTCACCTTCTGTTTGAATCCACTTTTGGGATGATGCCAGGCTTTCTTTGTCACCTCCATAGTTTCACTCTGTGAAGATTGGGATGACCTCCTGTTGCCAAATCCAATGGCTGATTCTTAGTCTTCATTCTGCTTAACCTATCATTTGTGGGTGGGTTGACACTGTTGACCTTATGTTCCTTGGAAACATTTTTTCCCTTGGCTTCCTGGACCCATACTCCCTTGGTGTAACCTTTTCCTCCTCTGATTTCCCAACCTTTGAATGTAAAAGTGTCCCAATATTCAGTCCTCAGAATTCAATTCTCTTTTCCATACATACTGAGTCAAGTGGGCTAATCCATTCTTCATTCTTAAACATCATTTCTGTACTGATACCTCTCAGCTCTAAATCTGAGGTCAGCTATAATCCTGACCTTTTATCTCCACCTAGTACAGCAAACTGTGATACTCCACTGAGTATCTAAAGGCAAAATGAACGTTAATGTATTCAAAACCAAACATCCAATCTTCTCACCCAGGTTTCATCATAACACTGAGAAAAGTAGAAATACAGTCCTTATTTTTGAAACGAGAGGACAGAAGCATGTGAGAGATGGGTATTTTCCCACTTAACTAGTAGGTGGAAGAGATGGGATTTAAACATGGCAAAGAAAGCCTGAAATATCCTTCATTATCCAAGCTTCCTAAAAACCCTCCTTCATGTCAGACCTTTGCATTTTCCCTATCAGAATCTTCCATAGCTTCCCATTGTCTTCAGTTTCTTTACCATAACATACGACTCCTTCCCAGCACATGCAGGCCTAATCACAAGGTGCCTTGCTGATGCCCCATCTCCACACCTGCCTGTGACCTCCTTGAGTGGAAAAGCTGCACCTGTTGTTTTTGTGTCTCCGATGCCTGGCACACAATAGGTCCTGACCTGATAAGTTATGTGAGTAAATGACTTCATGGATGACATAAGAACAATAGGGAGCAATTTAAAATTGGGCAGCTCAGCAAATAAGCCCTAATCACCTCTAATCCTCACTCGAATTTGAACTTAGAGAAATAAAGTTTTCTTTTAAAAGTGGATTGCACCATAAAAGACATTTATTTCTGCTTTTCCAGTCCACTTCAGAAAGCAATCTCTTGACCTTGTAGGCAAATCTGTAATAAAGATTAAAAGCTGAGACTTAGTACTCTTTAATCTTATTTTTTAAAGTTTGTTTTGCTTTCAAAATCTCTGTGACCATTATTTTTATTGTTGATAATAAAGTACAAAAAGAAATCCCAATTCTTCACCCTCAGTGCCAATTTTATTTTATTATTTTTTTTTAATTTTTAAATTTTCAACTCTGGAGTGTTTCAGTTCCCCTGAATGTACACACCCCTCGGTATTAATTTTAACATAGATTTCTATTTAGATTATACACACTAGAATTTGTAGTCATTTTTAATCAAATATTTTAAAAAATAACAAGAAAACAAGTATTCCAACTCATTTAATCACCATCCATCCAGACGTTATTAAAGCACCTTAGAGCTGTATTGACAGACATTATACTGACTTCTGGAATTAAAAGAATGGCAATAGTTTAACTTCGTGGAGTATTTTCAGTAGGCCAGGCATCCTCTTGGACATAAAATAGGAAAATACATCCTTTAAGGATCACATCTCTCAGCTCAGCACCTGTGGCTCAACGGGCTAAGGTGCCAGCCACGTACACCTGAGCTGGCGGGTTCGAATCCAGCCAGGGCCTGCCACACAACAATTATGGCTGCAACCAAAAAATGGCCAGGCGTTGTGGCAGGCGCCTATAGTCCCAGCTACTTGGGAGATGGAGACAAGAGACTCACTAGAGCCCAGGAATTGGAGGTTGCTGTGAGCTGTGATGCCACAGCACTCTATCCAGGGTGACAGCTTGAGGCTCTGTCTCAAAAAGAAAAAAAAAAAAAAGATCACATCTCTTTGAGTTGTATACTGTTATTCCTGTTTTATAGGTAAGCAAATCAATTGTGGAGGAATTGAATGAGTAACTTTTTCAAGATCTCTTACCTAGTAGCGGACACAAAATTCAGACCTGTGTGGTTTGAGTCAGGATTCCCAGTCACCATCATAATCTCACATACTGCCTCCTATGAGTAAAAGGAATCCCCACCCTGGGCCTTGAAGGGTCCAGCTATGACCCTTCTCTGCCCATGGCCCCGACTACAGGCAGGGACTCCATGGAGCACGCACATCCAGTGTGTCACTCCCTATAGAACACCTTCATAAGTCTTTGCTCAGATAGCCCCACGCTACTTTCAGGGTCTGACTTCTGCTGGTTGGCTCTGCTCTGTGCAGCTTATGTGCTAAACTCTAGGATAGGGTGGGCAAAGGCAAATAATGCTGGAGAAGAAAACAGATTTGGACATGCAGGATGGAGTGTCCATGCAGGTGAATGACAAGTTACTAGTGGTGCAGAGCAAATGTAGACATTTGAGAGAAGAGAGGCAGGTCACAGCCTGGAGAGGCAATACTTCCTTCACACACTGCCAGATTCCCAACCAGAAATTTCAAAGACTTGGAAATACTAAGCTCAAACCCTAGTCATCTAGATCATTATTAATGTACATTTGTCAAGGAAGGAAGATGAAACTTATTTTGCCTACTGGTTTCTGAGCCTGGTTTATAACTGCTAAATATTTAGTTTTGTCCTGCCTGCTGCCAAGTGTATTTTTGGCTCTGGAAAAGTTCGGAGCAGACTTGTCTACTAGCTTAACTCTTACCAGGGAGAAGGATGAACAACAAAAGCATCAGAGTCCATTGCATAAGGAGAACTACCTACTACCTTATGTCAAGGTGATTTTTTATTTTGGTAATGAATCCCTTTTCTAAGTTTCAAGACGTATACAGATTACAGAGTTCTCTCTCACAAACAGTGTTATAGTGAGAGTCCCCTGTGTCCATATTTGTAATTTAATTTTCCTTTTTATTTTCCCCTGTTACAAGAAAAAACAATTTACTGACATGAGTAACCTAATTTGGTCACATTACTCAATATTTAACATCTGTAAATCGATATGTAGGGAGGAAAAGCATAGCTACACTGCCTTCATCAAGTAAGTGGACTATTTTTTCAATTTAAAATCAATCTTAACATGACCTTCTTTCTACTTTTGTGGTAAGTAAATTAATATAATTCATACACCAAAATAAATGTAATGAAAGTCAAAGTGGTTTCACTGGGATCTCATAAGGTAATGAAAACAGTCCTACCTTTCAACAGAAGTGCTGGGATAAATTCTTGCTAACAAACTACTCATATTGAACAGATGTGTTAAAATTGTCTCCCCGAGTTAATTAAAAATGCCTCCAACTAATACTAGTTTAGGAAGTAAGAATAGGATTATTAAATTAAAATCGCAAAGTTATAATGGCATTATCAGATATATATTCTTAAGAATATTTTAAAAGTTGCCCTTATTTTGAGTGCTATTATCCAAAGTACTATAAGTTTATAATTTGAAACAGCATATATGGTCTTTAAATGTGGCCTTTCATGATGACTATATCAATGAGCTAACCATCATTGTCATAGTGATTTTAGAACAGACTTTTCTCTTTGCCAGGTGTTTTTTGTTGTTGTTTTGGTGTAGTTTAATGGACAAATACTGTTAGATTTTTCAGACAGAGTCTGTTACCATTCCAGATCAGTATTGGTGCAGTTTGTTTATTCTAGAGGATTGCCAAAAAATTCTCAGTCCCCGGATAGTTCAGAGTAAGAAACCAGAGTAGCTGTCAAGGGCTAGTTCAAGCCAAAGTCCATGGGAGAGGCTGAGCTCGGAAGCAGGAGGAAGTGCTGGTAATGAGGACAGGCGGTTGGAAGACTGGAAACATTTCAGCACTGAAGAATTGCACCAAATATGTCTTAGTAAGTATGTAAGATGTACAATGGAGTTTGGCCAGGAATGTTTTTATGTTTTCCTGAATTTGGACCCAACTTCCTTTTAGAATATAAAGGATTGATATTTCCAGATTTTCCAGTGGTCAATGAAACCACAGTTGAAAGTACTGTGGTTCCACATGTACATGTGGTTCCAGGGTTCTTCCCTTGGAATTGAGCCACAAACATTTTCCTAGATACAAGCATTTTCCCTGTTTTTAGTCGGAGCCATAAATTTGATATAATTCCTTAGTAACTATTGGAGGTAAGTGGAGAGAGGGCTAAGTTGAAAGCTTCATCCTCATGGAATGAGAAAATCCCACCATGTAAAGGAGATGTAGAATATAATGAGGCCAAACAAAGAAAATAATTAAAGAAAAAAAATCTTCAAGGACTGAGTTGAGAAGATAAAAGTTAATAAGTGCCAAACTAAGGAATGTCTTTTCTAATTGTCTGCTGGAGAAGGGCTAAGAAGTCAGGCTGATATGATATCAAGCAGGCTTGATATGCCTGGTCATATAAGGTATTCCTGTAGAACAAAGGAAGAATGCAAGAAAGGTCTGTGAAATAAAGGAACGCAAGAAAGTTTAGAGATGGGCTCAGGATTGCTGTAGAACTGGCTGTTCTATTTGGAAACAAAGAAACCATTGTAGCAGACCTGTTTTGTTGGCAGGAAAATTACCATGACCTGGTTTGGCTAGTCTCTTAGTACCAGGCATACCTCCCCTGGTAGCTGTCTGTCAACTTTTTGTGCATTTGGTTTGGATTTTTATGGTGAATTGAAGACAATTTGATCATAGTTTACAAAAGAGAACCCTTTACAAAAGACAGATAGAACCCACCTTACAAGAAAATTTATCTGGAAGGTGATATCACTCACACACAGACACACACACACACACACACACACACAAGATCACCCACTCAAGAAGTGAATCCCAGTGTTAGGCATCTAGAATTTTGGTTAAAATTATTTATTTTGATGAGTGTTTCAATTGTAACTAGCTAGAACAAGAGCATTAAGGTGAAGGCCAATAGATAGAATTTCAATGCCAGTATAATATCAGAGTAACCTCATATTGCCTCTGGAATTGGTAATAGAAATATGAGGACTAAATGTTATTAGTATAAGATCTTAGCTTAGAGAATTAGGCATGATTGATACCTTGTGAGGAATCCAAGGCCACAGGATGCTTAGTGACATCTGATGGGACTGTAATGGCATGAAGGGATGGAAAGGGGTTCCTGAGAACATGTCTGTGGGCCACTGCAAGCAGCACAGTACAGCTGGAGAATGAGGCCCAGGGCCCCCTGGTAGGGCGGATGGTGCTAGTAGACATGTCCAGGACTAACCATTGGCTACTTAAAGGTCAGCGTAGCATTGATGCCATAGCTCACTTTTCTCTGAGATGGGATTATCTGGTGATAGACGTGTAGTGGGCAGAGATTAACTTTGGTCATTACAAAAGTCAGATATCAGGACTTTATGGATTAAATTCTAACTCTCAGATATGAGTTGATTTAGAAACTAAAAGAAAGACAAGTGGCACTTCTCACTGAACTACCTGGCAGAGTAGAAATGTCAGCGCAAACACTGGACATTAACTCCTCTTCTTCACAGGGAAACTTCTCAAATATTGCCTGTGATATTTTCTCCTATACTGGATAATTATCAATTGTTTTGAATTTTTTTCCAACAAAAAAGTCCATGTGTGGAACAAAGTTATTCTCAGTCTTTTGGACAAACTGGATACTTCTATCCCTATGTTAACATCAAGCTCCAATATGCACCAGGATTAGGCCTTCAAGTTCTATAAGGCTGGACCTACCAGACCTAACACACTTGATGATCTTCATTAGGGGTCCTTATTGACAAGCAAATAACTAAATATCCAGTAAATCCCAAGAAATACTGAATTGCCTTTTCTTTTGGAAGCCCACCTTTCAAGCCTACTGACACAAATTTCCTAGGAGGAATTTGCACTCCCAAACACTTTACACTTAACAGTGCAAATTCACCTTTCCAGATCTTTTAGGATATTGTACAGTAGGTTGCCCAATGGTCCAAATGACATGGTTATAGAACTCCAGGGTATTGTATATTGCCCAGATAAACAGGGACCTCTTGCATCCAAAAGATCACAGGATATGTCACATAAACACTGGGAGACTGTCAGGGAGTCTGGGAAGACATTACCAATAACTTAAATACCCATGGCATAATTGGTAAAAGATTGATCATTCATTTTTTCCCCTAAATTGTTGGTATGCAAAGGTGAAATGTGGTGAAATCTTGGTGTTTCAGAGTCTTCCAGGAGGCAAAAAATTAAAGGCCACAGGTACTCATGTTGCACAGGAGAACACAGATGCCTAAAAACAAGTTTTTATGAGACTGGTTGTCAATTGTTTGGGAATCCAGACCAGAAGGGGCAGATAAATTGTCTATCTCTGCATACTCAATGAATTGGAATGTGGGTCTGACAAGGTGGGGGGGACATTCTATAGTCCCAGACATGGTAAGAGAGGAACTCATCCAAACAGGAGTTGATTGTATATTGTAAAAGGGAACTTGGGAGTCTTTAGCAGAAGCCTTAGGGTTGACCCTGAAAGGGATTAAGTGTTGGAAGACAAAAGAGGCCTGAAGGCCAAGGAGAAATTTAGCAGGAAACAGGGGGCCTTGGGTTCAGGTGTTATAGATAGGTCCTGAAGTACTGGATGTTGTGGGATAATTTTGTGTCTGCAAATAGGCTGCTGCTATTTTGTCTATTTTTGTTGATCCAGCTGGAGGGGCTGACCCTCAGTAGCAAGCTAATGATATGGTATGATTTTTAATGGGCAGCATATATTTAGAAGCCAGACAATGGAGATGCAATTATGCAATAAAAGGGCCTGGGAAATCCTTTAAGGAAGTTTTCTCTGCCACTTCTATCTCCCTTTGAGGTGACATCCTTCTGTTATCTTCTGCGTACTCCTTTTTATGGCACACTTGCTAAGGTTCTGCCTTATGTCAGGTTTGGCTTCAACAGGCAGGTACCTTATCCCTAAGACCCTGCACAGTGCCATGACTAAACTGCAGGGATTAAATAACAAAAAAAATTCACATGGGGGAGCACCAACAAAGTCACTACCACTTCAGAAATCCTTCAATTGAAATTATTTTTTCTTTACTGTCAGATGATAATGTCCTTCCTCTTTTCACTAAATCTTTGCCCATTTTCTTCTTTCTAATTAAGCATCTTCTAACGACACTGGAGAGCTAGCCATGAGCAGGTGAAAAGCAGTTCTGATGAAACCCTAGTTACTTAGAATACATGTAAAAAGTAGTATTTTAATGTATCAAATTCTATGGTCGTTTGTATTCTCACTCCTACTTTTGAAAATCTTTTTAAGAGGTTAAACTTCTGATTTAGACTTCTGATTCAGACGAGCCAATTGTGTCTGCATGCAACACTGACCTTCATGTCTTTTTAAAATAACACTTAGTGTTAATTTTTCCTATCCTTTATCAAGCAATTAAAGTATAGAGAACTGATTACATAAAGGATCCATTTACTTAGATTTTACAATATACACGGTCCACCTTTTTTTAGGCAGAGTGTAGAGTGTATTTCCAGAGACAATCTTAAAAATACATCAACATAAAGCAAAATCCAGACTGTATATCCTTATCATAGTGGTACTCAAGATTACTTCCATTATTCTTAGCTATTAGTAGAAACTGTTAAATGTGTATGTGAAGATAGGAAGAACAGAAGTGTGCGTAGAATGAATAGAATAGGGTATAGAACAAGGCAGAGTTCTTGGACAGTTTATAGAGAACAGCAGTACCCTGTGTGTGCTGGGAGCAGTGCAGAATGCCAGCAAGGTGAGTGTGTGGCAGGACAAATCTTCCTCAGGGGAGGAATCCAAAGCTGAGTTCCAGAGTTGACTGAGAGAAAGGGATAGAGTTAGGAGAAGACTACCTGAAAGTTACAGAAAGAAGCACATTGAGTCAGAAAGAGAATAAGGGCAAGCAAATAGGATGCTTTGCTCAATTCCAGGAAGACATCCTTTTTCATCCTCTCATGTGACAAGTGTGTACTGAGCATTTCCATGGTGCCTGGTATTGCTCTGAGCTGTGGGGTTATGGTAGAGTAAAAAACAGACATACTATCACAGACCTGCTATCACAGACATTACCTTCTAATGGGAAGAGACAGATATTAGACAAAATAGAGATGTAGAGTCTATCGCATGCTAGATAGTGTTATGAGTTAGCACCTTTTGTAGGGGAAAAAAAAAGCCCAGCTGGGTAGTCCAGAGAGCTGGAAGAGGTGGTGGCATTTCAAGTAGGGTTGTTAGTAAAGGCTTCACAGAGAAAGCGATTTATCTGGAGGCCTCAGGGTGGGAAATCTGAACAGGATAGTATCTGCCTTATTAATACATCATTTTAATGAGGGGGATTGACATTCTAATCTAATAAATTTTGTAATTTTGACTAAAATCTAATAAGCACTAATTAGTATGTACTTTTTCAACAACAACTGTGTGGCAGGCATTGTTCAAAGTATGAAAAATAGTATTAGGAAATAAAAAGACAAAAGTCCTTGTCCTCGTGAGTCTTATGTTTAGGAGAACAGCAGGCAAAATTAAAAATAAACTTGGTTATAAGTAATTATCTAGTTTGTTTGAAGGTGATAAATGCTATTAGAAAAAGTAGAGTGGAGATGGATGAAATCGGGTAAGCCTTATTAAGAATGGTGATGTTTGAGCCAAGTCCTGAAAGTCAGTGAGAGAAAGGGAGAGCGAGCCTTGTGGGTAATGGAGGAAAGATTGAGAGAAGAGAGTTTGTCAAGCAAATGACAGACAATTCATAGGTTGGAGGATCAGGAAGGAGGGTAAATGGTGGGGCCACACCTATGGTGCATCTTAGATGGGTTCAGACAAAACTTACTAAATGCAGAATAGAAATGTCTTCATACAATAACTAAGAAAATGGCATGATAGCTATGTCAAACAGTTTGAAGAAAATGTTTCAGATTGTATATAAAACCAGCACATTGTACCCCTTGATTGCACTAATGTACTCAGCTATGATTCAACAATAAAAAAAAAAAGAAAAAAGAACTGCAGGGGGCAGGTTGAGTGAAAGACAGGAGGTGTTGGTCAGAGAGGTGATGGATGAAATTGGGATTGCAGAGGTGTTGCAGTTAATGGTAATTACAAAGCCTAAAGCTCTCACTATGGAAGAGAGCAACTAAATCAGGGTAGAAGATAAAATTATAGGAGGAGAACAGAACAAAAAACTGATACATCCGGTATTGCAAAGATGATGTGTGCATGTACTGACATTGTTGGGAAGTGACACAAGAGAAATGTTGTGGAGGATGATAGTGAGCGAGGAGTCAAAATTCTCTATGAATTAGAAAGCATCCCCTGGGCTTAGTAAATGTTTGTAAATGCCTACAACAACTCTGGGTAGTGGGTGATACAGTTTGAGTTATAAATGTCAAAGCTGATGGTAGGTGGTTAGCGATGAGTGAGACAGAATACTCTGCAGGTAGCAGTAGAAATCTGGGAGTCTTGGACTTCTTGTAGAAACTAATGCAAACAGGGATACATGAGATTAGTCTTTGCGAACTCAAGATGGATTGTGGTGATGGTACTATGAGTAGTGGAGGAGGAATGGGAGCTTCTGAGGTTTTCTCTTGATGTTTATGGAAGGGAGGGAAGCTGTCTGAGGAAGCCTAACCTAGTTTTGGTGTGGGAAGTTCACTGTGCCCCATCTGCTGCCAAGAGGAAAATGGCCTTTCTGTGGGTGTCTTTGGCCACTTGACTCTAGATCACAGTTCTCAACCTGTGGGTTGCGACCCCTTTGGGGGTCAAATGACCCTTTCACAGGGGTCGCCTAAGACCATCCTGCATACAGATATTTACATTACAATTCATAACATAGCAAAATTACAGTTATGAAGTAGCAACGAAAATAATTTTATGGTTGGGGATCACCACAACATGAGGAACTGTATTACAGGGGAGAAGCATTAGGAAGGTTGAGAACCACTGTTCTAGATGATTAAAGTGATTGCTTGAGGAGATATATGAACAGCTGAAGATTCGAAGGTTCTACCTGAAGTTGCTACAAACCAACAATCCTTTGGCAGTGAAGGGGTTTAGAGAAGACTTTCTAATTACCTAATATGTGTACATCTCCTCCCTGGAGGAATTTGCTTCTTACTAAATAATATATTACACACTCATGCATAATGCAAAACTAAGTAAACAAAACAAATAACTAACATATGTACAAAAAAAAAACACCCTACTGCTCATAATGCAAATTTTATAAGTATTTAAAAGTGGAGCAGTCAGCTACATCTGAAGGGGGAGGTTTGATGGTGGGGATGTTGTGTGAGAGAGATAAGTATCTACATGGGACACTAAAGGACTGGCAGGATTGTAACAGAGGCAATGTGCAGGATGGCTCTGCAGGCAGAAACGGACGTATGTTGACCATGGCATATTGTAGCAGAGGGAGAGGAATGAAAGAGAGAGCTGTAGAATTAAAAACAGGTAAATTTATTGGACCTTTAAGTTATGGTATGAATGTTTGTGTTCCTGCAAAATTCATTTGTTGGAATCTAGTCCTCAATGTGATGGTATTAAAGGTTGGTTCTGGCAGCACCCGTAGCTCAGTGGGGAGGGCACCAGCCACATATACTGAGGCAGGTGGGTTCAAATCTGGCCTGGGCCAGCTAAAACACCAATGACAACAGCAACAGAAAAATAGCCAGGTGTTGTGGCAGGTGCCTTTAGGCCCAGCTACTTGGGAGGCTGAGGCAACAGAATCACTTGAATCCAAGAGTTTGAGGTTGCTGTGAGCTGTGACACTATAGCACTCTACTCAGGGTGACAACTTGAGACTCTGTCTCAAAAAATAAAATGAAATAAAATAAAAATAAAGGTGGGTTCTTTGGAAGGTGTCTGTGTCATGAGCGTAGAACTGTCACGAATGGTATCATTGCCTTTATGAGAAAGGCCTGAAAGAACTTGCTTGCCCCTTTGACCATGTGAGGACACAGTGAGAAGCCACTGTCTATAAGGAAGGGGCCCTCACTAGTGGCCAAATCTGTTGGTGCTTCATCTTGGACCTGCCAGCCTCCAGAACTGGAACCAATAAATTCTAGTGTTTATAAATTTCCCAGTCTAAGGGATTTTATGATAGCACCCTAAATGGACTAAGACACATTACCACTCAGGTGGTAGAAACAATCCAAGGATCGAAGAAGGTTTTTTTTTTTTTAATTTGATTATTTAATTAATAAATAATCAGGGCAGTCATGTGATCATAATTTCAAGAAAAGAATCTGGGCAACAGTGTGTGTAATTATTTCTAGTGATAGATGCTATTTGCAAGAGACTGTAAGAAAGGTGTTATAATAAAGCAAATACTAAACAATGAGGACCTAAACTAGGACGCAATCAAGGGGACTGGAAAGAGGGAACAATGAATGCCAGAGATACGGAAGTAAAAGCAAACATTCTTGGTGAACTGGCAGGTGGCTGGGACTATGACTATAATCAAGATCAAACCAAAGATTCAAATGAAAATAAAAAGGAAAACAGTATAACTAAAAGAAATAGACCTTTTAAATCAGAAGGAGAAATTATGGAGACTTTCAGATTTTTGAAGTTGCAGCAAGAATCTAAGTGGTGTGTCCAGCAGATTGTTCAAAATCCAAGACAGAAACTTGGGAAAGAGTTTGGAACTGAAGATACTAAGTTGGTGGTTAAGTTTGTGAGAGGAGATTTAAAGTTTTGCTATCTTACAGAGCCATGAAGGTGTTCAGCTTAGAGAGAGATGTAAAATAGCCTAAGACATAACACGAAGAGGGAATGGAAGAAGTGATGGTGTCTACTCACTGTTAATGGGGACATTTAAACATTGCTCAACGCTAATTGTAACTAGGAAATTACTGTTTGCTTTAGAGTGAACAATTCACTAGGCAGGTAGAGGAAAGATCTTGGCAAGGAGAATTCTTTCTGAAAAGAAAACAAAAACAATGTTGATAAGAAGGAATATTCTTTAGATATTCTTGGTAATATAAAGTTAGGATTATATCTTAAGTGGGAGGATTTTGTAGAAGTGCTTAGGAATTTGAGGAGGAAGAATTAGTTAGAATAGTAAATGTGAAAAATATGTAGTGGAAAGTCAACAAGAGATGAATAACAGGGGGGTCCAGGGGATAGAGGAGGTAAAAAAGAAGCTTGGTAGGAACTCAGTCCTTAATAGGTTCATGGCACTGCCCTGTAAGGCAGCTTCAGATATTAAGATTTAAGCTGTTACATAGAATGTAGCACCCATTTGTGTTAGACCTACTTCTGTTTATGTTCAACTCATTTTTAGAGTTCTTGGATCAGAAGCCCGCCTTCTGTCCCATCCTCTGTCTCCCCTTGAATTTGTGACTTAAGAACTCTTTCACGTTCTATGATGTAATCCAGTGGCCCCTACAGAGGGTCCCCTGCTGCAGTCCCTGGCCCCAGAGGGTCCTAATGGCTCTGTCCATGGTGGAAGCTTTGAGGTGTGGAAGTGGTTTGGGTAAAGCAAAAACACCTTGAGCGACATATGAATGCATAGTCAAATGTGCAAAAGTGTCTGCTGATGACAACAAAGATACAGAGGGAATATTAAATAAGAGCTGTGAACTTTGAAAGTATAGAGGTTGATAAATGTTGGGAGATGAAATTGAGGGGATCATACAAGTAGCCAGTAAGAGTAAGGAGAATGCTAAAGCCCTATTTAAACATTTCTCCAAGAAATGATGAACTCTGAATAAAGCTGAGTTTTCATGAAGGGGAAATAGCAGATAGACCGTTTTGGAAAGTATGGAGAATACGGAACAAGAATCTCATAGGGCAATATGGTCTAAAGTTCGTAACATAGTGTTAGTATTAAATTTCCTGAATTTACCAACTCTGCTGTAAAACACACACACACAGCATCAATGCCAATGAAATTAAACTGACCAAATATTATTTGAACATTTTTAAGGTAATTTATTATGGATTATCAAATATCTGTCTAATAAGATGTAGTTAGTTTAAAATCTTTTGATTATAATTCAGAATTTCCTTTTGCCTAATCCTAAAATAAAGTTAATCTTAGAAAAGATACAAATATTTAAATCATCTTTGGCATTGAGAATAGAAGAGAGTTTACAATGGAGAATAGAATATAAAGTATAATGTTGGTGTATACTTCAAACTTTATTAGTATTATTAATGATATTAATACTACTAATTACTAAAATACTTAAAACTATATTGCTATTGCTGCCTCTCTGTTGAATTTCTTATACTCCTGAGAAGTGGCAAGAAATTCTGAATAGAACATAACAAATAAATTTTGAATTGAAAAGGTTTTTATTGTCTCACAAATGAGCTAAAACCATATGAAGGAGCATGAAAATAATCTGAATAGAAGAAATGCAAATCAAATACTGTGTAGGAATAGATAACTTTAACCACTAACTGATCTGTAAGTTCAAGTATTTATATAAGTTGTCATGAGCTCACTTTCTTTTTTTTTTTTTTGCAGTTTTTGGCTGGGGCCGGGTTTGACCCCACCACCTCCCGTATATGGGGTTGGCGCCCTACTCCTTTGAGCCACAGGCACCGCCCATGGGCTCCCTTTCTTAAAACATATATAATGTAGTCTCATGTTTTTCTACATACTGGCAAATGAGAAATGTAGTTTTTCTTCCCTTCCCTCCCTCCCTCCCTTCCTTCCTTTCACCAGCATCTCACTCTGTTGCCTAGGCTAGAGGGCAGTGGCATCAGCCTAGCTCACAGCAACCTCAAATTCCTAGGTTCAAGCAATTTTGACTCAGTCTCCCAAGTAACAAGGACTACAGGCTAATTTTTCTATTTTTAGTAAAGATGGAGTCTCGCTTTTCCTCAGGCTGGTCTTGGACTTCTGAGCTCAAGGAATCCTCCTGCCTTGGCCTCCCAGAGTGCTGGGATTACAAGCATGAGGCACCACACTAGACAGAAATACATGTTTTCACTGTGCACTCATTGTCCTTTATCTAAGAAATCCTCCTCAATTTACAGTGCTCATTTTAAATAAACTTTATTGATACAATTACATCAATAAACTGTATTCATTTAAAGCATCAATAGGTGAGTTTTTACAGACATCTAGACTTGTGAAAGTACATTCTGCTACAGTCTCCATACAGAACCCTTCCATCCTGCCAGAAGGTTGCATGTGCCTCTTTGCTGACAGTGTTAAAATATAAAACAAAGAATAATCATTCTATCTTACTGGCAGCTATTGTGTATAGGGATTTTGGTGACGTTTTAAAATAAATCTTCCGTATTATAAATTACATCTTAAAACAGTCTCATAAACTGATATAATTGTACATGCTATAAAGCAGATGTTCTCTGCCAGTCATGTCATTTTAACTTGCGCTCTACTTTTTAAAATGTGGTCACAGCTCAGTGGATGAACACAGCAAGGAACAAAGGGGAGAGTTTTCCCTGAAGGCAAGGCCAGAGAATAGGCAATGGTTAGGACAAGACCGAGTTGCCTTCTTCCCCATTCCAGACTTGGCTTTCAGGGCAGAACTGGAAATTCAAAAATGGAAACAGCAACTGTGAACACCATTTCGTGTGCTACTGCCTGATTAGCATGCAGCTCAGAGCTGTCCCCTGGCAAGAGGTTGGGGAAACACAGTTGTAAAAGGAGCAGCTCTCCCCTGTGTTGAACAAAGGCCAGCCAATCTGATTCATGCTCAGCAAGGTGCTCAGGCTGGGACTTTCAGGAGAAAACTCAGAGTTTCCCTGTGCATGGAAATAAAACAAATTGTGCAAAGGGCACCCAGGTATTCCAGAGGACCTTGACTTTGAGCATAGAAACAATTTTACTGGGGAGACTCTTACAGTCTCCTCTTCAGAGTGGGAAAATCACCTTAGCACTGATGAGAGCAAAGAGTAATGACCTCCTTATTTGTATTCAAGCATTATCTTGAGCTACCAGGGAATTATTTTTGAGTCATCACTTAAGGACTAATAACAGTACTAAATAGCAAGGGGTTTTAGTCATATTCTAGAATAGTTGTCCTTTTAATATTATTCTCTATTCCATGAATAACAATTTATAAAAATTCAACATCATTGAATTTTACAAAATTTCAATGATGAGCACTCTGGGAGGCTGAGGCAGGTAGATTGCTTGAGCTAAAGAGTTCAAGACCAGCCCTAGCAAGAGCGAGACTTCATCTCTAAAAATAGCTGGTCCTTGTGGGGGGCACCTGTAGTCTCAGCTATTCAGGAGGCTGAGGCAAGAGAATCACTTGAGCCCAGGATTTTGAGGTTACTGTGAGCTGCGATATCATGGCACCCTACCAAGAGTGACACAGTAAGACTGTGTCTCAAAAAAATAAAATAAAATTTCAATGAAATAATACATATAAAGCGCTTGGTATAAGGCCAAAACAGAATGATCACTTAATAACCCTTTGCTATGGTTTTAGTTTTCCTAATTTTAGCTTATTGTATGTATAGAATATCAAGTGGTAGAGTCAAAAGGTATAAATACTGCTTAAAACTGTCAAGTAGAATTACCTAAAAGCCAAATTCTAAGTGAACTGAAACTCACTTTGGGTTTTAATTTATTAGTACTTTTGTTTAACCTAGAACTAAATTTTATGCACTATAGGATGTTGATTTGGTGCTCTATTCAAGTATATGACTGCAAGGTGATTTTAGCTTTCAAAGATACAATGTAGAAAATGCATTCCTGATATCTTAGAGAATTTTTTAACCTCCTTAACTATGGTATTTAGACTTTGGACGTGAATTACAGTGTGGTTTTGTTTTGTTTTGTTTTGTTTTTTAACGTGGGAGACAGGAAGCCCATACCTGCCAAGAGTTGGAAAGGAGGATAGGAAGACCCTGGGAGTTCTGCTGTGATAGATTGAAAACATTATTTAGAGAAACAGAGTGGGAAACCGGTGAATATTTTGGCTTTTATAGAAGGGAGTGTGCCTCATAAACAGGACAGTTGGAATGTATGGAAAAGTTCCAGTGAAAACAAGACCCAAAGCACATGACTAATATTGCTTTTCCAAGTTAGACAAATGCAGCTTTAACCAGAATTTGCCTCTGAGGGGCCTTTGGAGCCCTCCTCAAATCTTGGGATTATGATCCTTTTCAAAGTTCCAAGGCTGAAGTAGGAGAGCATCCCTGGGAGATGCTGTGATTTCAGCTCTACCTTTCTTCCTAAGCTCCTCTCACTTGCTCACAGATTCCACCAGGTGAGAGGCAGAAGACTAACTGATGTGCTCCAATAAATGAGCAATTGCAGCATAGAAGCTATTTTTCTTCAGAAACTACTCTTGTTGTTGTATACTTGGGGATCACTTGGCCGCCAAAAGGAGCTTAACTTCATGGCTTAGGAAATAGTGTTGACTGCATTGCCAATTTTAAGTGCCCATGACAAATATGCTTCATGCTCACTCATATCTTTTCCACATCAAATAATGGATGTCAAGATGTACATAGAAGATAATCTTAAAATAATCAAATGACTCTCAACCAGAATCCTGCTTTTTGCCTACCCTTCCAAACCAGCTTCAGGTGTGCCTTTATGCGGAGTGAGTTCTTCATCATGAACCATGGTGTTCTCTTTCTCCCTTCATGTTTCTTGTAACCTCAGCATGGATTTCCTTGTTTATTGGTTTCATTTATTGTTTAATACCACCAAAATAAATTCGCATTTAGGGTGACCTTGGACTTCAGCCTGACTGCAGAATTCTAGGATCTACCTGTTGCACGTGTAAGTAATAGAGCCTTTTTAGAATTAAAAAGCACCATGATGTAGATCACAAATGATAGTCACCCAGTGTGTGCTGCAAAAACAGCTTTCTCGATTCAAAGGTGATTACAATGTGTGTGAATGAATCACAGTGAAAAGTTCTGATGTGATTCCATCTGACCAGCCTTCTTGTGATGGCCCATATTTCAACACAAATGAGGGTCATCTGTGGCTTCACAGTGGTTCTTCTTGTAAATGCCATCACAAGCTGGCCTTTTGACTTATGCCATCCAAGTCCACTTTAAGCTCTGACTCATGTTGGGATTGCCCCAAACAGTGCAGGGCAGACTGATGGAATGTGTATTGCCCTAACATTTCTTAACCTGCCCAAGGTTGAAAGTGCCTTCCCCACCCTCCAATTTTGCTCTCCAAAATCTTTATGCTAGCATAAAACCCTAGTGTAATCACATGACTTACAGTGTAAAAGGAGGTTGGAATTTGTTCTTAAAACATACAGGTTACACATAAGAAAAGCCTAAAAATCCTGGCTAATGCTTAGTGCTATTTCTAACCCTGGCAGTATAAGAAAGTTATAAGGAATCACTAAGGAATTACTCAACTTTAGAGGGACGAGAAACATTTGATGAAATTTGGTGTAGAGCTGAGTGATGAGGAAAAACAAGTGAATTTTGTTTTTGTTTCTGATGATAGTAGCCTTTAAAAATGCTGTTTCATTCAGTATCATTTTGTCTTTAAAGTTCTTTAGAAAGAAGCTAGACTTATTTTAAAATATATCAGCAGAACTATCCATTATCAGAAGACCCAAGGCAAAATTAAAAATTGTTATGCTAGGTACTTTTTTTTTAAACTTGGAAACATTCAGCTGAATTCATCCAAATGTGTATCATTAAGCAAACGTAGTTATTACCCTTGGCTAGAAATCAGTTCTGGAAATGAAGATTGTGTAAAAATTGAAATAATTGAGCATTATGAAAACTCAGGAATTATATCGTCAAATGAACTTCTACTTAGAATGTCATTTATTCATCTTACGTTTGTTGAGTGTGTACCAGGTACATGTGCTTGGTGTATAAAGAAAATGTATTGTCTTTAAGCATCTGCCAGGAACTGGCAGTCCAGTATTCGTCCTCTTCCAAGGGGAAAAAAATAGCAAAACGTGATGAATGAAAGCTCTGCTTCATAAAGTATTTTTAGGCTTACCATTCTTTTAAAACATTCTGTGAAAATCTCTTACTTTGTTTTCAAAACTCAGATGAAAATTTACCAGTTAGGAATTGTGCTTAGCTGGTAGGAAGAGGAACTTTAAAAATAGTGGATTAAGTAAAATTAAGGAAAGGATGTAAGATTACTTACTTTATGATGAACTAAACATGAATCTCCCACATCAGATGCAGTTCTGAGTCAACCTGGAGTAGTCACAGTGACTGCACTGCACTGTTAGGGTCTGAGCCACTTTACTTCTTCCGCCTTAGCTGTGGCTTCTATGGGCCAATTCCCTTAAATCTGATCAAGGCTGCTGCAGTTCTAGACTTCGCGTGTGTTTTCCAGGTAGAAAGAAATGCATGGGCATAGGGAAAAAAATGTCCCCTCTTTTGAGAAACTTTCACAGAAGCCCCATTTAGCCACTTCTGCATGCATCTGTGTCATCAGAATGAGTCATACAACCACAATTAATGCCAGAGAGACTGGGAATTGTGGCCCTCAGATCCTCTCGGTGCCACCTTCAACTAATCTGGGATTCTGTTAGTAAAGAACAGGCACACAAACAGCAATCTATGCCACAATGCTCTTATCATTTAGCCCCCTCTGGAGAAGACAATTGTGGCAGACATCTCTGGTACCCCACCCAGACTCTTTCTGTAGGGCTGGTGCACCTCCCCTCAGCTGCTCTGAGTTCTGGCTGTTAACGGCTCTCTTAATGAGAGAGAGCCCTTTCAGAAGAGTTGCCCTGGTCAAAAGAAGGCATAGAAATGCATGGGAGGTCAGCTCACTCTGCCCCCCAAGGGGCTACCTGCAGCCAATGACTGCCCAATACAAGACAACACCCTAGACTTGCCTCAAGGTAGAACATCATTGATCTGTCATTTGTGTTCAGTGCTGGGGTGTGATCAAACTGAGGCCAGACTTCAGTCGCACCAACATGTTTGGGAGTGCCTTGTTTTCTGACCTTATCTCACTTCCTTTCTCAGTCAATCCCTTGCTAACAATCTCTATCCCAGGAACTTCCGTGGAGGAACAAGACAATTTTTTTTTCTTATAACGTCCTCATTCGCTCAGCTTTCTACTGAGCTATTATATAAGAACCAAATATTATACCACCTCCTTGTCTTCCGAATACACCTTCAGATTATCCACCTAATTGCTGGTATAGTTAACAGAAAAGACAAGAAAGAAAGAAATCTGAACTGTTTCTCAGGAAACTTAAGTGCTATTGTATGTTTTTTCAAGTGAAGGAAGGACAAACATTTTAAAAAGAAAAAAAAAAAAGGTTTTCTCCATAAAGATACTCATTTTAATTTCCATGGGCTAAATGCTTATTTGCTACAGGTTTTTTAACAAATTACACATGATAGAGGCCAAGGAAAGGAATTTGTCAATCTAGGCCAAGTGATATTACTAGGGAGTAAGATTTTCTAAATGCATCATTTAGGAGCAAACTACTGTTTAAAGTGACTTTTTCAACCAATTCTATATGAACACAGTTAAGCAATTCTCACATAAAAATTATTTTAGTATCTAAAGTTTTGCCATAAATGCTTAATTCTTTTAATTATATCTCCTTGTCTATTTCAACAGTAAAATTATGTTCAGTATGTTTTGAATACTAAATGAAACAGAAAATGAAAATGTTAATAAATAACATATTTTTCTATTATATACAGATGAAGTTCAAGGATAATTGTTTGGGCTATTTCCTTGCTCTCCTGATTTGAGATACAATCTTAGGCACCTCCTGGGACTAGAACTCCTCCAGCACCTCAGAAACTCTCTATTCAGATCTGCCTTTTTCAAAGGTGTTTCCATGCTTCCTTCTATCCTCCCATTCCCTTTAATCTCTTTAAAAATTTAAGGTGACTTTTGTTTACTGTGCCTGATTTTCAAAGAAGTAGGTCTAACCACCTACTCCGTCCCTTTGTTTTGTAGGGGCCTTTAGGAAACTTCAAAATATGGAATAAATAGGCAATGGCAAGTGATCAGAACATTGTTTTTTTGTTTTAATTTTACATCAAATAATAGCATATATTGCATTTCTATGTAAAAGGGAACTACAATAATCAGGTATTATATTTTGAAGGTACCTGTAACATTTACATGACTATGGTGTCTCTGTGTGTATAAATATCTGGACAATTATGAACTCATTCTACAAAAAGTGCTATGTACTTCATTGGTGAATATCACTTGACCATCTGGTGACCATCATGTTATTTAGCAATAAGGTATGTAGCACTTTTTCTAGGATGAGTTTGTGAACTTAATTGTTTGACCATATAAAGAAACCCCAAAATTGTAACCTCTAACCATTACTTTTAAGTATGCTTGATTTGTCTGTTTTTGACTGTTATCAAAGTAGAACATTTATTCATAAGAACAGTGTTTACTTTGTTTTTTTAAAGGAAGTAGCTTTATACAATTATTAAATTTTAATTTAATTTGTACAGTAAAAGCAATTAGGAAAAGGATACTGCCTGGAAAAAATGCATTGCTCAGAAATCATTCTATCTAGGAGTAACAAGAGAATCTAAAACAGTGATTCTCAACCTTCCTAATGCCACAATCCTTTAATACAGTTCCTGTGGGTCGTGACTGACAGGTTGAGAACCGCTGATCTAAAATAATTGATCCCTCATATCAAGGACTACAATTTTACTAGTTTTATTTATTACTTCTTTCAGATACTGTGAATATACTGTAAATTTTGTGAAGATTTTGGCGTAGAGATTTTAGACTTTGCAGCAGAAGGAAATGAGAAATTTTCTGATAACTTTCATTGATCCACTTGACTCATGGAAAGATCTCAATCTGAATTTTGAAACTTCTGTTGCCTTTTTTAGCTTTTTTTTTCTTTTTCTTTTTTTTTTTTTTGGTGGAGGGAGAGGACTTTGTTGGTCCATTTTCTTCCCTTCCTCACTTCTGTGGACTAAATAGTTTCAAAATAATATGAATAAATAGCATCATCTAAATCAAAGACTACCACTTAGGGTATCAAAAATTTATTTTCCAAGATTAATTGTTTATGATACATGTGAAATGAACTCTGTAACTGTCTGTCATAAAGCATAATAAATATCCATCATTGGAAGGATGGAGTACTCAAAAATCAGGAAACTACATATTCATAAATTTTTTATCAGCTTAGGTCAGTATTCAAAGTATGAATAAAATGAAGATATTCAAAGATATTTTCAGGAATCTAACTCATACTCATACCAAAATTGCATTTGTAATAGATTGGATAGATTGGTGTCTTTAACTTAATTAGCCTTTTTGTTTGTTTGTTTCTTTGAGACAGCGTCTCACTGTGTCATCCTGGCTAGAGTGCAGTCACATCATCATAGCTCACAACAACCTCAAATTCCTGGGCTCAAACAATTCTCCTGCATCAGCCTTCTGAGTAGCAGGGAATATGGGTGTGCACCACCACTGCTGGCTAATTTTTCTATTTTTTATAGAAATGAGATCTCGTTCTTGCTCAGGCTGGTCTCAAACTCCTGAGCTTAAACGATTCTCCTGTCTCAGTGTCCCACAGCGCTAGATTACAAGCGTGAGCCACTGAGCCAGACCTGATTGGCTTTTAAGATTAGTTTTTAAACAACTAAATTAAATGCTGTAACTTTTTACTTAATTGTTATTTTTATATATTAGCTATATTTTTAAAACTTGGTCTTTATCTTGGTTTTAAAGATAGCAGATTACATTTACAACACATGTAAAGGCACATTACACCTTCCTTTTTTATTCTCACACTTAGAATGAAATACATTTGCATATACATACATTGGTGTATGTAGGTGTACACATATCATTTATCATAATATTAATTATAATAGCATTAAAATAATTCTTGTATTGAATGCCTACTATTCCCTGAGCAGTGTGATTGCCAGGCTTTGCCTTATGCCATTCTCATATCAATAATTTGATGAGTGTGATTAGCCCTGTGTTACAGTGGAGGAAGGGGAGGCTTAGAGAATTTAAGTAACTAGCCTAAGGACACATGGTAAGTAAGTAGCAATGCTATGGAAGGTTGGAAGTTTCTTCCTGGTAACCATTTAACAATGCTACCTTATCACATCTGTTACCTTAAGTTGTAATGTAACGAGAAAAATAAGAATTGTAGCAGAAGCTCATAGAGCAAGGAATAGAATTACTTAGAATGTGCCCACTTACTGGCAATATGCTATTAAAATCCTTTACTGATTTCTGTAGCAGCAGCACAATATTTAATGCCATGACTTTCATGGGGCACTGAGGGCTAAAACCAATAGGCATAAAAAGATGACTTGAGGAGCTGTGATTGAAAATGTTACCTTGCTGCTTCCACGGGCTGAAGAATTTCCATTAGAATCAGTAAAAAAAAAAAAAAAATTCTCCTTCATAAAACTGCGATGCTCCAATATAAAGTACAAGGTGCTCAGTATAACATCGCTAGACACATAGCTGAATAAAGAGCAACCACAGTGGTGGAGGAGGAAGAATAACCACTCAGGCACACCCTCTAATGAGGTGTCAGTGCTGTGTAGAGGGCTACAAGGAAACCACTGCTGGAAAGTGGCCTTCCTGTGACGTTGCCTTAGGGTTGAGAGAGCAGAACTGAGTAGATTCAGAGGCTGATGAGAAACTGCCAGTGTCTGTAAACAGCAGTCACGCACTGATATATATGCAGTGTAAAGATTTCTACTTCTACAGAAGGATTTGTAAGGATGTATGTGTGTGTGTGAGAGAGAGAGAGAATTCTTAGCACACACTGACTCATAACACATAATAATTTGGCCATTCAGTGAAGAGAATTACTATAATTGATGATATTTGCATGTTAAGTATTTTACTCACACATTTTTAAATTAGGAAGAAAATGCTTAAAATACCGCATGCCAAAGTGTATCTGGCATGTCTTTTCTAAAGTGGAGCCATGACACTCTCCAGAAATAATGTTTGACACTGTTCCCATACAGCTCAATTTATGGCCTTCCTCCAGTTCTGTGGAACTGTAAGACCCAACTCCTCCAGATCCATTTATAGGATCGTTTTTCCTGTAGTTACTTAGACTCTGAGAAATGTCAGCCCTGGAACCTGGGAAGTATTAACAGGACTAAAGTCTTTCTCCCTCTCCGTCGTGATCATTCGGTGTCTAAGGTTTGAGAACAGAGGTTGGCACTGGAACGCTTTAAAGAAAAGAGTCAGGATGCAAGGAAAACAGATTTTTCCTGTGAATTATTATTTACCACGTGCTGTGGAAGTCGGAGCCTGACCTGAGCTTGAGTCTGGGTTAACTTAGGACAGAGTCAGACAAGCACTAGAAACAAAGACCAGAGTCCTGGACTCTGTGGCTTCCCTTCCAGAAGAATACAAGCTTAATTGCTAGGACAGAATTGTCACCTGTTAGGTGAAAGGTTTGGTCAAATATGGACTGAAAGAAACTTAATCCCATGTTTGTTCCAGTTGGGTCAAGGCTAAAAGTTGATGAAGGTCAAATGAAATCTGTATCTTAGTCCACACAACTGCTATTACAAAATACCTGAAGCTGATTAATTTGGAGACAACAGAAACTTATTTCTGTGGTTTTGAAGGCGTCCTCATGTGACAGAGGACTGGAGGGATGAAAAAGCTATGTGTGGAGCCTCTTTTAATTTTGTAAGGACCTTCATCCCATTCAGAAGAGAGGAACTCTCGTGTCCTAATCACCTCTGGAAGGACCCACCTTTTAAAACTATTGCATTGGCAACTATATGAATCTTGAGAATCATATTCAAAGCATAACAGAACAAATGTCCTTGACTTCTAGACCTAAATGATTTTCTTTCTGGGAACAAAACTAAAAAATGAACTAAATGCTCACTTTTTTGAACATTGGAGGAGTAAGCTGCTTTTACAGTTTTGTAGACCAAGTCAGAAGGAAGTTTTTAGTCTGGGGAGTCTTTATGCTTAAGATGGCCAAGCTGGTGGCAAAGAGCACCTGAGTGTTATATTTAGTTCTTTGATTTCTAGATGAGATATGGAAAGATTAGGGAAAAGATTTTAGAAAATGGATACAAATGTTGATAAAAAGTCAAAGACAATGGATAGAAGGGGTTACAGTGAGGAGCTAATAGAGCCTTAGGGGCAATGGGGGAGGATGTTTTCTGCTTATTTCATTGGGTATCTGGGGCAGTATAGGGAAGGGGCTCACTACCATCCCATTTAGAACTACCTCTCTGCTCTGTTTACTCCCTTCTTCTCCCATTGCCCTGTCTCTATTTCCACCACCTCCAGGTGAGAACAGATTCAACCCAGAATGTTGGGAGAAGTTGAGAGTGAAGAAAAAATAATTGGAATGCAGGCAACTACAGATCTTATGGTATTCACCCCTTTGAAACTAGTGTCCATATGTAATTGTGCATGAACACACATGCATTTCGTTCATGTTTTTAGAAGATATAAACACAAGTTAGAAAAGGCAACATGAGATAGCAAAGAGAAATACCAGATGTCACCTCCCCTAGGCAGCCTTCCTTAAAATACACCCTCTCCTCCCACCCTTGCCCGTCCATCTAACAGGCAGGGAGAAGCCGCTTGCCTGTGTTCCTGCTGAAACCTCTCTCTTTGTGCCTTTTAGACTGTGTTTTATTATTTGCTTATATAGTTCTCTCCTTGCCTGGACTGGGTGCTACCATGCAAAGATGTGGGCCTCGTGGATGTGTGCCCGGGAGTGATGTGGATGGAATCATGCCGTGATGTACAGTATACTTAGGATATCTCAGAGTACGGGAATGACTGCATGAAACATGGGCCTGTTCCACTAACATACCATGATAACATTATGTGTGACTCATTCTTTATTATATTTTGTGTTTCAATCTATAATAATAGGCCTTGTTTTAATTGTTTAAGTAGTTAGTAGATAGAGGGATAAAGGTAAATTAATTCCAGGCACAACCGTGTTATTAAAATATCACAGCCATGGGCAGGAATCTGTAGAAAAGTGAATTGGTCATGATCTTAACGTGATTTCAGTCTGAGAAATTAAATTAAGTTAACTGGAACAACTGATTCGATTTAACTAATTTACTTCTAAAATATTGAACCATGACATTAGGTCTGTTTCTAATATTCTTAAGCCAAAATCATCAATATTAACACAATTAGAATTCCCACGTTAATTACTTCATATGTCTATCAAGGTTGTTTCTCAGTGTGAATATACACTGTGACTCAACATGGTTTACATGTTGAGATTGATATGTAATTTTTACAAGAAAAACTCCAGAACCAAGAGCACCTACTTGGTTCAGAAAATATGAAATGCAGTGAAACTTCAACACACTAAAAAAATTTGGAAGTTCCTCTACTATTGCAGCAGAATTCAAGCCAAACCTCTAAATCTGACCACAATCACATTCCATAACCTTCCTTTCCCCCAAACTTGTATAACTAATTAATAACTACCCAGATAACTATTAATTGCAATGAGCAAGTTAATTTTTCCCAAATAAATTATTTTATTTGTAAAGTTTTTTAAACGAAAAGTCATCTGGTTTCAGTTTTCTAAATATATTGCTCGAAAATTGTACATGCTTTCTAACATGGGAGTGAACCATAACACCTTGTTTATCCTCCACTACAGAAGACAACAGATGTACCTCTTCAGATGCCTCCTCATGCACAGAGTGCCTTGCGCTGGGTCCAGAATGTGGATGGTGTGTTCAAGAGGTGTGCCTTTTTTTTTTTTTTTTGCTTTTTTTTTCTGTTCCTCATACTTGATACTCTCTCTCGCATGATTTCACTGTCCCCCTATTCTGTGCCTTGAAGGTGCATCAGGGGAAAAAAAAAAAAACATACTGGTGAGCCTAAGGAAAATTTTACTTGGTTTTATGCTTGGAAACAGCCTATCTGGCTGAGTATAAAATAAAGTATAACCTTTTTATTAGGAAAATTATGGTAATTTTGAAATGAAGTGCAAACCATTTTATGTTTTCCATCTGTTCTATAGAGAATATTGGCAAACATAGATAGTAACTTTTGATAGTTCAGTAGGCTCTGGTGTGAAATTCTTAGTCCAGCTTGAGGTATTAGGTAATATATCCAGGTTGAGTCATTATCTTATGCTATCTGTGCTTGCTCATTAAAGAAACGGGAGCTAATTTCTTTGTTTTTATGTGAAATACTTGAAGGTTAGCAATTTACTCTACTTCATAACATTGTATGTGTACATCAAGTTATTGGTACTTAATGGAAAATGTGACCCTGCTTGTGAGATATTGTGAATAATTCACACAATTAATAATTCAGACAATGTTTATTTTTCAAATATTTGGTTTTTTCCTACCAAGAGAAATGAATCCTAATAACAAAATTCTTAGTAAAACAATTATAATGCATTTCTTCTTTCTTGGCTCTAAAGTGTAAGTTTTTATCTTTTGTCAATAATCTGCAGTTAAAACTACCTGTAAATTGCAGTGAAGAAGCCAGCTGCTAATTTGGGTTCCTTTTTTATGAGATTGCCTAGGTAATTTTACATTTACTAATATACCTCCTGAGAATTGAAACAAGTAGATCATTAGTGGGGTTTTCGTGGCACGGAGATAAATTTCCTTCATTTTAACTCAACTACATCTACCACCCTCTTTCCACCTCTCTTATTACTGCTTGCCCTAATGCATCCCCCCGGAGGAAAAAGAAAGTTGAAAAGTAAGCAATATTTTCTTCCATGAAGCATGTAAGGATAGAAGCAGGAGGAGTTCATGAAACAGTAGCTGTATCTGAAAGTAAGCCTGTCTTACCAGCAGGTCTGAGGCTCCCAGATGCTCTAGGCTACCCCAGTGGAACACCAGGTATCTTTGATGAACTGGGAAGTGCTTCGCCAGAACCTGTGGAGCCAGGCAGTGTGCTAGGGGAGTTTCTTGGTCTAATTCTATCACTTTCCATGATCCAAATGACCTGACAGAGTTCACTCTGTTCTCTGAACTCTCCTTTTCTTCATCTCTATAACCTTGAATTTGGAATTTACTTCTAGGTTTTTCTCTGTCGAGAATGTTTGACATATCTTGACCCTAAGCCAGTATGCCATTTTAGATTTTTATTGCATCATTAGGGAAGATCCTTAGAGCCCTGAAGTTTGTGCTGACCCGCCATTAGCTGCTCACTCCTTTAGTGAGGGGAGTTTGCAAGAGCCTTTAAGAAACAGTTCAGAAGCCCAGTTGTCAGCCAAAAGTAACATGCCAGCCATGGAATGTCAGGCTACAGAAGGAACCCTTCCTCCTTTCACGTGTCTGACTGGCCCTAAAATATCTGAGAGTCATAATTCTAGGAATAACTGCCAGTGCTGCCATGGGAGGGACTTTGAGCTTTCAGAGGAACGGGTGGTCAGGTGGAAGGAGGTAAGCTTAGAGGACAAAAGATGGCTTCTTCTGAAGGGCAGGAGGCAAACCTCTGTCCACTGTTGGCCACAGCTTTCAGTTGGGATCTCAGGGAAAACAGAAAACTCACTTTGTTGTTCATGTCCCCAATAACTCAGTACAGTACAGTAGAGTCCGATTTCTATATTGAAAGAATAGGCTCTGAAGAGAGACTGAGTTGGGTTCAAAGCCCTGTTCTGCTGGTTTCTACATGGATAAACTTCAACATGTTACCTACTCACTTTGTATCTCAGTTTTCCATATCTCTAAAATGGAAATATTAATTGTCACTGCCTCACACTGAGAAGAAGCTGAAATGAAGCAATGTGGGAAGCATTTGGCACACAGGCATTGCTTAAGAAATGTGAGTTGTGACGAAATAGAACTTTGATGTGGCTCTGGAGCAACTGATGCAGGTTTAGGAAATGAAAAGAGCTGCTTCCCCAGGGAAAGGGCCAATGTGAAGGCTTGGCCTCCATTCACATCATCAACAGAAGGAGCTGTCCATGCCTGCAGGCTGACCTGGCATCACTGAGAGAAAGAATGTAATAGTTAATTTTGATTTTTTTTTTTTGAGACAAAGCCTCAAGCTGTGACCCTGGATAGAGTGCTATGGCATTACAGCTCACAGCAACCTTCAATTCCTGGGCTCAAGCGAGTCTCTTGCCTCCGCCTCCCAAATAGCTGGGACTACAGGTGCCCGCCACAACACCTGGCTATTTTTTGGTTGCAGCTGTCCTTGTTGTTTGGCGGGCCCTGGGCTGGAATCGAACCTGCCAGCTCAAGTGTACATGGCTGGCGCCTTAGCCCATTGAGCCACAGGCGCTGAGCCAGTAATACTTAATTTTGAAAGATCACCCACCCTTTGGGCATAGATGCAACTGATATCAGTGATTTCTCAACCAGCCAGGCTGAAGGCAGAGAAAAGAAAGGGGATTTTTTTTTTCTGTTCATTATTAGAACATATAAATAGCAATGAAATAAAGTTAGTGTATATAATCTTCAAAGTTAGTCAAAAGTAAAAGGTTACAGAAAGTTCTGACAAGATACTCACCCATCCTTAAAGAGCACGTTAATCAGGTTTTCCATACACTTTGCCTTCCCTTTGCCTCCCTACTACATGAAAGAAGTGGAAAATAATTAGGATAGCAAGAACTTCATTGATATTATCTATTTAAATGGCTCCTGTTTCTTCTTAACATCTGTGAAAGACTTATCAAGTTTTGAAGAATCCTCTTCTTCTCCTGCCTGAAGTGTCTAACTTAGGTGTCATGGCACAGCCAGTGCTTACAGGGTAGCCTTACAGCATGGACTAAATAAAATACGACATAAAGGACATCCACTGTCAAAAGCAAGTGAAAAGTTTTTTTATTGATTTCTCTGCAGGTTGCCGTGTTCAGAAGTCAAAAAGACTCAGACATGAGTAACAGGGGGGAAAAAAAACCTTCTCACATTTATGTCCCCAGAATATTACATTGAAAGGATAAAAGTAACAACTGATGAAAAGCCGGCCAGAGTAACTTCAATCTGGGCTTTTCGTTCTCAATTAGATTTTAGGTATAGAAAGTAGGAGCAGGATTTTGCTTATGTTTTTCTTATAGAAAAAGTAAAACATCAGGATTAGCAGAAACTAAAATGACACAAAATACCCCAAATTAATCAGGTGTGGTTTCAAATTGCTTTTCTTTTGCACAAAGTGGAAAGTAGGCCACAGTGAGCAGGAGCAGCATTCCGTTCTTTATTTTGCTACCACAACCTTTTCTTCCCTTTTCAAACCTAATTGGCAAATTGGCAATATTTTTCTGACTTGGTTTTCACGGTGGGATGAGAACATTTATGGTGATTCAGACATTGCAAAATAATTAAAAATATTTAGTTGATTTCAGCAAAACTGTTTGCCACGTAATGGTCAAATGGCAAACCTTGCAGCAGAGTTATAGGGAACCGACCACACTCTCTTCTCCATTCTGTACACACAAATTACAGATGCCATGGCTGAAAAGAAAAATTAGAGCTATTTGTACTTTATTTCCTTTTCATGATTTTGAGACTCGTGTGTGCCCTTTGTTGGTGGCATATCGTGTGAGTCATGACCGAGTAAACACGTACCCTCAGTCTTCTGTACCCTCAGGACTCCCCACACTGGGGAGCAGTGGGACTCCCCATAGAGCATGATACTTTCTGGAGGAATGTGATGCAGGCAATAGCAGCCTTTCTACTTTCCCTGAGGGGCTCCAACCTGTTTGTAAATTAAATCTTTCACTTTAATTAAATTAAGTCCCTCCACATTTTATCGGTAGATAGGAAGTTAAGGTTTTGACTGTTTTAAACTTAAAGCTAAAATCTACATGTATGGCCAATTGCAAAGCAAATTTAATTTTCCACGTTCATGAAGTCACTTACCAGGTAACACCTGAAAATCTCGATTGGAAAGAAAGGCCATTCCCTTTTGCGTCTTGATTACATGTACGTTACAACTGTGCTCCATAGGCTAATTCAGGGTAAGTGCTGAAAAGAGCCACAGAGTTTTGGTAGGCCACCTACTGCCCTTTGACTTATTCTTTTATTATTTTACAGGCCCTTTAAGATGTAAAAAGCATCTTTTATTTTTTGCACTTACACTATGTAAAAGCAGACCACGGGCTACATTTCTTCCACAGTTCCTAGTTTGCCAAGGCTTGCTTCAATTAAGAGAAGAATTAAAATCTTTGTGAGCTGTTTTCATGTTGCCTATTTCTATCCCATGTAATTACTCCAGTGCCAGGGATATCACTGTTTATAGTTAGTGACCTCTTATTCAACACTCACATCCATTTAAACTTGATAATCTCCTTATCTCCATAACCCTATGATATTCTGTGCTTCTCCTAAGTTTAATTCCCATGATAATTTTCTTTACTTACCTAATTCACTCATGATCTGTTGACTTTGATGTCAGGGACTCTTATCCATCTTGCTAGATTCTGTATCTTTAGCATCTAACAAGATAGTGACCCTGAATAAGTATTCAATCAGCAATTCTTTGAGTGAGTGATTAGTTGATTGGAAATCCAATTCTCTGAATCATCTAAACTAACTAAAAGAAGAATGATTGAATGCCAAATCAAGATAGCCACTGCCATGAAGATTGCTGAACAAAGATTCGGCTCATGTGTAATCAAACATCTCAAATAATTTAGGTCAACATTATAGACACATATAGTAAAACGTATTTCCATATTTGTAAACACATTTTCTGCACTTAGGGAAAAAAATCTCAGAAATATTTTTACTTAAAAAGTAAAAATATTAATTTTTTCTCAGCCAAAGTAAATTATATTTTAAACTTATCCATTATCCAAGTTTATTAGGTAACTCTTAGATAACGATTGACTAAGCAACACTGAATGATAGTGAACATTGTCAATTTAGTTGCAAAATCCGGAGAATTTGAGATGCAATCTTTTATCTCCCAGCCTCATCATGAACGTCTTTCTGGGTTTATTGCATTATTTATAGGCGATTGTATATATAAGAAGTTGGGGGATTTTATCATGTAAGAAATTCAGATTTCTGATTCCAACTCTTATAAATTTCCAATGCTTAATTAGGCATGTGATTCTAAGTACTTATGCTTAAATTCCAAAAATAACAGTATATACCAAATATATAACAGTATACCACTTGGATTATTTGAGAACCAAGGCTTACATTTAGAACCACTGAATGGTCTGTTTTGACTAAATTTTCTTTTGGATCAGTCTTTTTAACTAAAATATTTAGAAAGAAATTAGTATAACTTTACAATGATCCCTATCAATATATTAAGTGTTCTGTTGTAATCTCCCCTTTAAAAATTCATTTTATTCTTTACAAAGAACATTTAGAAATTAAAGTTTCAATGAAGACAGATTTGCCAGTTCTATCATTGGAAACATGCAGCTATTTTGAACAATCGCATAATTTGTTCTTTATTAGAAGATGGCTTCTTCACGTACATACATTTGCTGTGTATTTGGTTGTTGATGGTGGTTATAATTGAAATGACATGCATTCAAAAATGTCAATGATTTTTCCTTCTTTCAAACAGGTTTTTATTTCAGGTGGATCAAGAAGTGAACGCTGTGATACAGTCTCCAATTTAATAAGCAAAGGATGCTCAGTTGATTCAATAGAATACCCATCCGTACAAGTAATTATACCAACTGAAAATGAAATTAATACCCAGGTGACACCAGGACAAGTATCCATCCAGCTGCGTCCAGGTTTGGTGATTTTCAAATAACTCTGTGGTGATCAGAATAGTTTAGATAGTACCTGCAGCCAGCTGTGTATCCTCCACTACTCTCTGCAGATATGACTGCACTACGTTTTAATTACATGTTCTGATTGTGTTGTGATGTAATTGTGTTACTATAGTACTGCTGGCTCTGGGAGAAAGGGTGCATGTATATTTCACTGCCTTTCCCCAGAGCCTAGCAGAGTGCTGGCATTATTAAGTACCCCATAAATATTTGTTAGATTGATTGATTAATTAGAAGGAGTTGTGAATTAAGCTACGTCCTTAGATGCATTATGATGAACTTTTAAGCCCAAAGGTGCAATTTCTGATTACCATAATTACTTTGGGCAGCTTTGTGATGGTTCTGAGAGCGACATGTACCCTTCCTCCTGTCTTTCTCTTGTAATCATCCTTCTATCTCACTGTATCCCACAGTTTGCTGCATTGTAGGCCACTGCAAAGTATTCATTTTCTTCCAATGTTAGAGAATCCCAGTGTACAAACTATATATAATAAGTTAAGTCCAGGTCCTCAGGTATGCACCATTCAGTTAGATGGATTTAGTCTAAAGCAGTGGTTCTCAACCTTCCTAATGCCACAATGTATTTTCATTGTTAAAAAAAGGTCACGACCCACAGGTTGAGAACTGCTGGTTTAAAGCAACATGGAATTATCTTTGTTCAATCATTCATTATTTCATTGTGTGTGGTCCTGTCCTGTCATTAATATTTTCAATAACCATTCTTGACTGTTCCAAAGCTAAGTTATTTCTTCCAGACTTTTCCAGACTCTTTGATTACCAGAAAAACAAAGTCTATTTCTTTCTTGGCCCTAGCCCTAGTCCCAGCTTCCCATTAAAACTGTGCTATTTACAATCTAAAATAATGATACAGCCTGGAAGAGGATATAAAAAAATGTAAGTAATTAGTTTGGTAAGACCATAACTCTATTACAAAAAATTGTTTAGCCTAGTTAATGAATTCTTTTTTTAGAAAAAAGGAAAAGAGGGAAAAACAAAAATTATATTCTCTTTTTCACCTAATTCTAATTCATTATGTCCATTGAACTCTGCCGTTGGGTGTTCCTATAATTACACATGCCTGTCTCTTGTACCTGTAGATGGTTAATGTTATGGTTGTCCAACCATCTTTAATGATTTCTTTCTCTTTCTGTCATTCTAACAGGTTTTTATTTCAGTTTTCCTGATCTATATGAACCTATCTGTCTTCTGAGACTACATCTAAAGTCCCTTTTTTTTTTTTTGAGACAAAGTCTCACCCTGTCACTCTGAGTAGCATGCCCGTGGTGTCATCACGTCTCACAGCAACCTCAAACCCTTGAGCCTGAGCAGTCCTCTTGCCTCAGCCTCCTAAGTAGCTGGGACTACACACACCCACCACTATATCCAGCTAGTTTTTCTATTTTTAGTAGAGACAGGGTCTTGCCCTTGCTCAGGCCCATCTTGAACTCCTGAGTTCAAGCAACCCACCTGCCTCAGCCTCCCAGAGTGCTAGGATTACAGGTGTGAGCCATCATGCTTAGCCTCTGATTTCTTGTACATTTCTATATCCTCAGCAATGTTGAGTCATCTGCAGTCTTTTCTCTTGTTCATCTGCAGATTCTTGAGGCTCTCACTTCAGCCATTGTCCCTTTCACACTGTATTGCATTGAGCTGTAGCACCTCTGTAACTCAGTTATACTTAAGCTCTTTGACGCAAATGAGTTTGGAGATATTCCCCAAGTCACACTTAAATTTGAGGGCAAGTTGCTCATATCATCTTGGCTACAAATCTTTCTTCCCATATTGTAGATTCTTGCTTCTCTACTCTTATTCTTTCAATAAGATTTTCAGAATTGGTGAATTGAAAAACCTACCCCTTAATATTTACAAATGAAGTAAACATTAAGGTTTACTGTTTCTTTACATAGCAGAGAAAGTAAGCTCTCTAGAATCTTTTCTTAGAAGGGTGCTAGTTCTATCATGAGTGTCCCATGACTTCATCTAAACCTAATTATCTCCCAAAGGCCCCATTTCTAAATACTGTCTCGTTGGAGGTTAAGGCTCCAATATATCAATTTTCAGAGGGAAGCAATTAACAATTCAGTTTTTTAGCTTTGGATATATAAAAATATATTTTCAAAAACCGATGAAATATTTTTAGAAATTGATCATGTTTTAGACAAAACTCAATTACAAAGAGTAAAAACTGTTTTTTAACGGCAACATCTATGGGTACAATTCAATAAAATTTTAAATCGATTCAAAAAGAAAAACAAATAACAAAATTCAGAAAAAACCTCTCTTAAATGATTCTATCTCCAAGAATACACTGAAACTCTAGTAATAAAGTACTATTAACAATAAAAACACACATCAGAATGTATTGGATGTAAGTGAAGTTGTTCTTAGGAAAATTTCAAGCTTTAAATTTTTTTTATTAAAGAATAAATAAAGATGCCCTATGCATCCAAACAAAGATACGGGAACAACAAAAATAAAATAACTATAAGAAAACAAGAAGAAGGAGTTTATAAATTAAAAAAATATATATATATAAAATAGAAATAAAAGAACAAAATGAACATATTAATTTGAGAATTGGTTCTTAGTAAAATCCAGTGAAATAGATGAATTGGCAAACTTAATTTAAAAAATACAACAAAAGGTAAATAACCTAAGTTATAGTAAGAAAATGTTAATCATAAAAATCTATAGTAAAGTATTTAATTTTGGTTTTATTGTTGTTGTTTCAGGTTAATTTGAGGATACAAAGAATTTAGTTATAATGTTTGGAAATTTTAGGTAGAGTCCCTCTTATAAGTGTGTCCTGCCCCCAGGAAATGTACTTACCATACACCATAATATTGTGCCCATCAAGTGGGAGCACACTCTCCCTCTTCTCTCTTCCCCTTTCCCTCTGCCCTTGTTCCCCCACCTCGCCACCTTGAATTGATTCTAGTTTTTCTCCTATGTGAGCATGTATTAGATCATCTGCTCCCTTCATATTGAGTACATTAGATTCTTGCTTCTCCATTCTTGTAATACTTTACTAAGAAGAATGTGTTCCACCTCCAAACAGGTTAATACAAAAGATGCAAAGTCTCCAACTTTTTAGTGGCTGAATAGTACTCCATGGTATACACATACTGCAGCTTGTTAATCCATTCCAGGATTGGTGGATATTTCTACTTCTTGGCAATTGTTAATTGAGCTGCAATAAACAATCTCATGCAAATTTCCTTAAGATAAAATGAATTTTTTCTTTGAGTATAGTCTACTATACTATTATAGTATAGTCTACTATATTATACTAGTATAGTCTCCCATATATAGTCTACCATATATTATTTAGTCTATCATATACTACCATACTAGACTATATAGCCTACCATATATATAGTCTACCATATACTATTTCTTTGAGTATAGTCTACTCAAAACAATGTGTAGATTTAATGCAATCCCCATTAAAATATCAACAATATACTTTGAAAAACTGGAAAAAATAGTACTTCGTTTTGTATGGAACCAGGCAAAACCCCATATAGCCAAGGATTTTCTTAGTAATAAAAACAAAGCTGAAGGCATCACTCTACTAGACTTCAGGCTATATTACAAGTCTACAGTAAAGAAAGCAGCATTGTATTGGCAAAAAAAAAAAAAAATAGAGGCATAGACATATGGAACAGAATAGAACACCAAGAGATGAAACCAGTCTCTAGTTTCCATCTAGTCTTTGATAAACCAAATAAAATCATACAATGCAAAAAGATATCCCTATTCAACAATTGGTACTGGAAGAATGAGATAGCCACATGAAAAACACTAAATCTTGATAATATAGATAATTTTCTACAAAGATATATATGTCTAAAATTGACTAAAGAAGAAGTACATTAGGAAATCTAAAATACTTAAAATCTAAAATTTAAATCTAAAAAAATTATGAATGTTTTAGTAATTATAGCCTCTTAAATAAATAAGAAATATTCCCCTAAAAGCATTACGTCTAAATGGTTTCATGGGAAGAAATGTTCCATGTTCATTCAGATAGTGGAGGAACATATTACTCCTATGCTTTTTATTGGCATGTTACATATATTTTATATACTTCAGTGAATTTATCATTATGCTTTTTACTGGCATGTTACATATACTTTATACACTCCAGTGAATTTATCATTATGCTTTTTACTGGCATGTTACATATACTTTATACACTTCAGTGAATTTATCGTACATGTTTTTGTAGATATGATGATGTTTCAGTGTTCTGAAACTATCAATTAACATTTCAAAAGTTGGCACCTTGTTAAAGTACTCTAGACAGGTAATGGTAATGGTAAGGAGGCAGGAGAAAACTAGATGGGCTTGAGAGAATGGGGGGTAGAATCCCCAGGGGCTGGTGATTGATGTACCACCGATGGGCTCTGGGGTCTAGCTTAAGAAAGTTGGTGAGAAAGGGAACCTGTTCCCTGTGGAAGGAGCAGTGTTGCGTTCAATCTGGGACATCTTAAATTGAGGTAGGGATGCATCTATGTGAGGATGAAATTTGAGGAAGGTTTAGGACTTGGAGCTATAAGAGAAGCAGGAGATGGATGGAGGTGGATGGTAAGGGAAGGTAGTAGGGATGGGAACATGGGGAGTATGAGAGGGAAGAGAGAAATGCTTAATTCCATTTCCATCACTATGGGACTGGATGTTATTCAATTTCCCACTACTATTTAAATTGCTATGTAAAAATTAGCATAATTGTCTCATGTGTAAGTCATCTTTGTGAGCTACTTTGTGGCAGAACTATGTTTTATATCCCTGCTATATAGCAAATATTTATTAAATTAAATTGATAATAAGTTCATCTGAAAAATGAATTAAGACATCAAAGCTATACCATTTGGGGGGCATGATATATAAAGCTGCACTTTACCAACTCCAGATATACGTGTATAGAAATATGACTCTATGTCTTTCCCACCACGAGACATGTAGGAGTCAAAGGCTTGCTATAAAGCATACCTAAAGGTAAAAATGCTTGATCCCTAACATTGACTTTACTTATAGATTATTCCTTTATTCTTATCAGACTTTCAATGTCGTATCTTTTAAAAATTTTTCACTTTTCATAGACATTCCTATTATATCATATACTGAACATATTTCTTAATGGATATTAATAATACCTATATTTTAAATTGAATATTTTAAATGAGATCCCAAAAATGACTTTTACTTTCACATTTTAAATGATACCTTTTTTCTTACTTTTACCTACCAGCCTTGTGAAAAAATAATGACAGAAGTAGACTACTGATCCTGGTGGATGTTCCCTAAAGACACTGAAATTCAAAATTTAGAAAGGTAGAAGGGAGAAAAGAATTCTCTAATTCTCATTCAGAAATGATACAAATATATATGATAAATATTTGTTTACTATATTCTTTGCTAACTTAAAAAATGTTTCAAACTTGATTTGTTTTGATAGTAAAATAAAACTTTCTTTAATTTAGTGCAGATTTAATACAATTTTAATATATACCTGACTTTTTTTATAAGTTCAAAATTTAAAACAAAATGCAGGAAAAAAACAGAAACCTCATTCTTTCCTTCCACCCCCATCATACAGCCCCCATTTTCTTTCCACAGAAATTTAGAATTGTGCTGCAGTCTATACCTTAATGTTTTAAACTAGTCTCATTTGTGGGGACCCTTCTCCTTCCCCTGCCCAAGTGCATTATAATAAATAGGACTTGGCGTCTTTTTCTTTCTCTCATAGTTCTCCACATTTTCTCATGGGTTTTTAATTCCATCATATGCAGACTGTTTTTGGTTATCTTTTCTTGGTGTCCAGTCACATTCGTGGCAGCAGTGTAACAGAGAAGCTCACCACATTAGCTGAGTAGTTTAAAAACTCATTCTTCCCACTTCTAATTCTTTGCACTATGCAGACCAATCACTAGCAGTGCCCCTAAGTAGGTTGAAGACTCCCCTCCAAGTCCTCTTTCTCATTGTATTTCACAGATTCTCTTCTTCCCTTTGAAGTTAGTAGAAGGAAACAAAGATCTGACTATTTAGAGTCTCAAGAGAATAAGGATGAAGCATATCTAGGAATAACTAAGTGACCACAGGGACATTTGGAGGCCAGATGAAGGTCTTTCTTAGAGAAACTCTATGGAAGCTCTCCCTACACTTTTGGAAAGAACTCCCAGATACTGGCTTCTTCCTGTGGTAAACATGTGGGCCTTTTGAAATGCTGTACCAAAATGTGCTTCAAATATAGTTTGGTTATACAATATCTGTGAATGACTACACACATGCCAAACACAGAGGCTTCAGGGATGAGGAAACCTTTCTTACCCTAATGTTGCTTAGAATCTAATAGAACTGCTGGGAATAATTAATAATACATATTAATATTTACTGAATCAAATTTCATGGTAAATATTTTACATAGATTATCTCAGTAGCTCTCAGCCTCTAAAAAAAGATAAAGATGCCCGGTCTAGAATCTCATAATTATATGGTAAACACTATAATGGCAGTATGTTCCAGTTGCCATGGAAATAGAGGAGGGATGCTCAACCCAGTTTAGGGAGGAGCAGAACACTGAATTTTGTCTCAAAGTGGTAATTACATGAAGAAGAGGAGGTTGGGACACCACAAGCGGAGGGAACATAAGCAGGGCATAGGCGTATGTATTTGTGTGGTGTATGTGGGGAATTATAAGCAGTTTTGATTTGCTAGAGCTAAAGATGTAGGTAAAGGTCAGGATTATGGAGTCACTTGAATCTGCCATAGTTAGCCTTTGGGGGCATTAGCCATCTGATGGAGACATACTGGCAAATATTAAGCAGAGAGTGACCTAAGCAACTTTTAAGTTTTAAAAACATCAACACAGTGAGTCGGTAATGATTGCAGAAAATGAGGCTACAGAGGTAGACAAATGAAGAGTTTATGGAACTCATCCAGGCAAGAGACAAGAAGGGAACATATCCTGATACTCTGGCATGCTAGAGCAGTTCATGTGAAAATGCTAACTTGATGAATAATATGCAAAGAAATTGAAAAATAAACTACCAAATTCTCAACTCTTAAACCATCTGACAAGTGAACAATAGGAAATTTGAATGACAATGTTAAAATTAACCCAGTTCTGCCTTATGTTGGAATTCTACTTCCATAAAGAAGAAAAGGAGGAAATACTATAGTCAACCCCAAATTATAGTCTGTTATAACTTTCTCACAGTTGGCCTTAACCAAGCATCACCAATGTTCATGGGTAAGAATTGACTGTTCAATGTACGATGAATTGGTGAAATAATGTGACTTGAATTCCAGAAAAGAAAGGAAAATTCCATAGCTTTGCATCCAGCAGAATTGGGTGATGTTTTAAAGCTATTCACATAAACATAAATTCTTACACATAAAATTCATATTAGCCTATACTCTATAAATAGAAAGCTGTTAAAAAGAATGAAGTGTGTGTACCACGACAATGAAGTATGAGCAGGAAAACAGCTGGGGCATCCCCAGAATCATTTCCCATTGTAGAAAAGTAACATAGGTTACTTTCTGAGACTGATAAAGATACCGGAAATGTAAATAATCATTGCCATTTATTTTCAATAAACAAGACCTTGAAAAGACAAGGTTTTCTTGTCTACAGACAAGAGCAGCTATAATTAACATGATGTGAAATTTTAAAAGGGCACTTTGACTAATGTCTTTGATTAATATCCACTATAAATATTGACCTATGCTTCCTTACAACTGAAAATATTTGGAGAGTACACTCCAACTCAAGTTTACTCTTGTCTATACAACAAATCCAGTTGACTACAATTTAATCCATATCTGACAGTTGAGATAGTCTAATTTTAAAGTAATGATAGAAATGTCTTATACATGAAAAACCAAATAGTTTAGATAAAATTGCTTTGTAAGTCATATATTATCCCTGAGGGTAAGTGAATGTGGAAGAAAGGTTACTCAGTCTAGGAGGATTCATTCTAAATGGGAAACAGAGACAAGAATGAGGAGCAATCAGTTCCTTTTTTTTCCCTCCACCATTGCTGCCACACTCTTTGTTTTAAACAGCTGTATGTAGCCACTTGGTGAGCCTGAAGGTGCTGCCCCCTTGAGGGCAGAGATCAGTGGTCATCAGTGCAGTTCTGTCTATTTCATGCAGGCAGGCAGAGTGCCAACTATATTTCCTATGGAAATCATTCTACAATCACTGAGAAGTGAAGAATTGCCAGAAGAAGGCAATTGCTGAAATGGGTTATAAACTTCATTACTTAAGTGATTGCCAAGGTTGCTGTAAGCCCACACGTCATACATACTCTGCCATTTCTCACCTTGTCCAATATAGTTTACCCGTGGTCCTACTTTGAGATTACATGAAAACTTTCAATGGGAGTTTTAACTAGGGACACACTTTATTCATACTGCCATGAAAAAGTATTTTAACTTCCTCTTACTATGGAAAACTGATATCAGGAGAAGTTTTCTCTCTTATATATTGTGATACAATCCAAAGCCAAATTAACAGCATATTATGAAGAGCATCTCAAACTCATGGGCAAGACATAGTAATCCAAGTTGACTCCTTGGGTTTCCTCCTTAGCAAGCAGAGTAGGATTGAGGTCAGCCTATCTAGAGCAACCTAGTTGAGTTGACTAATTACAGTTAGAACCACAGAGAAAGGTCTATGGCCTTGCAGTGTAAAAGTAGAAATTGTTATTATTGTTATGACTAAAAGGCCTGTGTGTGGAAAGAGTCTCTTTTCTCCTTTATTGGAAAGCTCTCTACTGAGACCTCAGCTGAGGTCTTCAACTGACCCAGGTGGTATGGGCTTCCACCTGTGTAATCCAAAATCAAGTCGCAAGCACTTATCTTGACCTTTTGGCCAGGCTTAGTCACAATCCTCTTCTATGCTGAGGTGAGACCAGAATTTGCCTGCGAGGCTTGGAGCAGCTGGTGTCAGCTGAGGGCCTCTACGTGGCTAACATTCGGTTGGAGCACCCTGAATATCTAGGCCTCCAGGGACTTTGCCTTGGCAGGAGCTGTACAGACTCTGCATGTTTGCTAAGGTCACCAACTCATACTTTTGTGGAATCCCCTGCACAATATGCTGAATATGTAGTACATCTAGCAGTGACTCTATGAAAACAGATAGCCATTCATGTTTAGACAAACCACCATGAGGGGCAACGATGCACCAAGTTGAAAACCGTGTGGCCAGTGCCAAAGGCCTTTAGCCATATACCCAAGTTAACAGTTAAAAACAACAACTATACAGTTTATGGTTGTTTTTAAATCTGCAATGATGGCAGTATTTTTCATTAACAGCTGTTTACCTAGGGAGTATTGATACTTTGGATCTGAAAGGAAAAAAAAAATGCTAATGCCTATTTTAAGTTTAAGCCCCTGCATACAAACCACACTCCCCAGCTGTGCTCTGTTTCTATTTCTCATTGATCTGGCTCTGCATACCATTTTCTAATGCTCTCCTGAACTTACTTCTCATGCAAAATTGCAGACCACTGCCAAATGGTCAGGCTTTCGGTTACCACAGGCCCCAAAACAGAGCAGAATACAGTGCTTGATCTCTGGAGGCAGCCCAGCTTCTGAAGGGAAAGGGTGAGAGAATGGGCCAGTTTCTTCTAACAAACGTGAGCCATGGTGGCTCACTCCTGTATAACTGGACTCTGGGAGGCTGGGTGGGTGGATTGCCTGAACTCAGGAATTGAAGAACAGCTTGAGCATAAGTGAAATCCCATCTCTATAAACAAAAGAAAAATTACCCAGGTGTGGTGGTGCTATAGCTCCTGCTACTGAGGAGGTTGAAGCAGGAGAATTGTTTGAGCCCAAGACTTTAAGGTTCCTGTAAGCTACGATACTACCATACCCTACAAGGGGGACAAAGTGAAACTCTATCTCAAAAAAGAAAACTAACGGAAAATAAAACCAGGAATGTTACTAAAGGTGTTTCCTGCACATAAAGGCAAATTAGGAATGACTAACCCATTTCTCTCATAATTATTATTATATATCAGTAAAACTTTATTATTGTGCCAATAGCATAAAAAACTGATTTGTGAAATAATTTGCAAGAAAATATTACTATTTTTATGCTCATTAATACAAAAATATTTTGATAAATTAAGGGATTTCTTTAATAAGTAGGTCAAGCTACCAAGTATGTATACACATCAATGTTTATTTTTTTAAAAATGTTTTCCACTCAAAATATTCTCTATGAGCAAATAATTAACAGTGTACAAATCATTTTCTTTATTGTATAAAAAAAAGGAAGCTTACAAGTGATAAATTGCCCTCATTTACACAAACGACATTTACCATATACTTAAAAGTAGAATCTCCAGCTCTGTAGAGGTCTGCAGGGATAACCAGGTCGTGGTGTCAATGTTGTAACAGAGGACTAAATGAAACTGCAGTGCAGACAGTGCTGGTTAAGGAGACGCCCTTGCAGGGACCTCTTCTTGCTGGTACCCCTCTTCAGTGTATGAACACCCACTGCATGTTGGGCAGAGGCTGTCCTCTCCACTCTCTAGGTCTCTTGTAGCATAGCACTGGGTACCATCCTTTAAGCCCCGTCTTGTTCCTTCTCTCAGCTAACTGATAGGAATAACTAATTCATAAAGTACTAATTACCATATTTTGAATAGTCTAATCTAGGACACAGTACCAGACTTTTTCCTTCTCATATGTAAATATGCCTTTACCTGAAAGAAGGCATTTACACCTGTATCAATCAGAGATTATTTTTCTTACAATACCTTTCTGGTTTTCCTCAACTCATCCAAAAGCATAGCCACCTCCGGTCTCTTGAGAGACCGGACTTATCAAGAGAGACTGCTTATCAAGGTTGCACTGTGCTTTTCCAGCTACTAAGGGCAGTGCAGGTTCATATGATGATGTTCTGTTACATTTATTTTGAGCTGGTCCATTTATCATCATCTCTGTTTAGCCCATAGATGTGAGAAATGCATTGTAGAATTTGGAGACTAATTAATTGATATGATTTTCAAACTGACTTATAATTATACCAGAATATTTCAAATTTGATTTATGTCCAAATTGGTGATAATTGTGCTAGACCCTAAGATGCGACTGATTTATTGATGGCTTATCCTGAAAAGTTTAAAATGAACACTGCGTGATGTTTTTCCTTCTTTGAACTAGGAGCTGAAGCGAATTTTATGCTGAAAATTCATCCTCTGAAGAAATATCCTGTGGATCTTTATTATTTGGTGGATGTCTCAGCATCAATGCACAATAATATAGAAAAATTAAATTCTGTTGGAAATGACTTATCTAGAAAAATGGCATTTTTCTCCCATGACTTCCGCCTTGGCTTTGGTTCATATGTTGATAAAACAGTTTCTCCATACATTAGCATTCACCCTGAAAGGATTCATAATCAATGCAGGTATCTAATGTTTGATGTGGATAATGCTAAATGAATTTTGTCTCATAAAATCTCATTTTGTTTGTACATAAAGAACTTACCAAACTTTATATTTTTGTCTTATGCAGTAAGAATTAAAAATATTTGTGGGGCGGTGCCCATAGCTCAGTGGGTAGGGCACCAGCCACAGGCTGGTGGGATTGAACTTTGCCTGGGCCAGCTAAACAGCAAAGACAACTGCAACAAAAAAATAGCCAGGCATTGTGGCCAGCACGTGTAGTCCCAGCTACCTGGGAGGCTGAGGCAAGAGAATCTCTTAAGCCCAAGATTTGAGGTTGCTGTGAGCTGTGATGCCACAACACTCTACTGAGGGTGACATAGTGAGACTCAGTCTCAAAAAAAATAAAATTTGTGGAGGAGATGTGTTCCCATCTGAAAACTTCTGAGATTATTTATAGATGGGGCTTTTTATTTTATGTTTGTTAAAATATCATTCATTCAGTTTTTATCAACAAAATGTCCTTTCATATATTACTAACTTTGGATAAACCTACCATAATTAGGCTGCTGTGTATATTAACACCCCTTGGGAAATTCTGTATTTCTCCTTTTTGACGGCTCCAAATTTGTTGAACTAAGGTTTGACCACAGATTAAAGTATTTACTTTGCCAGTACAGCCTCTCTCTCCCCATTACTGTATTGTGGCTGTGTATAAGTATGTTGCTTATGATGAACTGCAAAGAAATCTCAACCATCACATGGAGAGTGGGTCAAATGATCAAAATTTGACTGCTTAGGAAGAGCCTTTAAAAAAGTCAGTTTGGAATCCTGATCCTAAGTAGCACATGCCCAACCATGAAAGAACTAATGATAAAAATACAAGTTTCTCACACAATATTGTCATTAGCCTACTGAATTTTCAGAGAAATAAATCTATATTGTTCTTTTATCATAAGACAGTTTATTTTTAATAACTTTTCTGTTTTCACAAATTATTCAGATCACCTTATGATACATATTCCAATCCCTTGAAATACCTCTGTTATCCACTCTACCAAAATAAGGCTGATTATCTCCTGAGGAAGTTTCATGAGCCTTCCCCTTGAACACCTAAAGAATGATTCTTACTTTCTAGAATATAATGGAATTCTCAGAATAATTTTAATGAATTTTGATTGTTTATCAATAATTCTATACCAAGCACCGTTTTAAGAATTTGTACAATATTTTTATAAGAAATCAAACAATAATAGGATATTTCAACTAAATTCTTCCAAAATATTCCCCCCTAAAAGTGTTTCTTAGTTATCACAGGGTCGTCTGTGATGAGAAATCACTCCAAATTCTTATAATCCCCTGAAAAACTTATAATGCAGATTAACATATTGAAGGCCTTTAGTTATCCCACATTAAAGAAACATACTTAGTTTTCATTTTTTTATCACTAAACTCTTTTTGTCCTACTTTCTACTTTGCAAGAAAATAGTCATCAATACTGAACTTCTCTCTAATTTTGTAAGTAGAGATTCTTGTCTTATAAAACTTCCTCCCTTTACACAATTTTACTTTAGTAGCAATCTGGAACTTTTAAGGAAGTGCAGCAAAATAGACTTTGCATTTCTTCTTTTCTCATGTAGTGATTACAATTTAGACTGTATGCCTCCCCACGGGTACATTCATGTGCTATCTTTGACGGAAAACATCACGGAGTTTGAGAAAGCAGTTCACAGACAGAAGATCTCTGGAAACATAGATACACCAGAAGGAGGCTTCGATGCCATGCTTCAGGCAGCTGTCTGTGAGGTAAGAGGTTTCAAATTATGAAGTATTTGGTCAGATCTTTTATTTTCTTTTTCACACGAAATTCCAAAACATACTAGAGATGAATACAGTCTTCTCCTATCTCTTACTCTTCACCAAGGTTATTTTTTTTTCTTTTGGTATGTGTTTGGGACAGAGGAGCTAATTTGGGAAAGGGATAAAATAGGGAAAGATAAAGGGGAAAAAATAACTTGCTCACATGGAAATTTTTTCCAAAAGCCCTGGTTTTTTAATGCACCACACTCCGAGGAAGAGAGTAGACTGTCACCTACTCATATTAGGTTGTCCTACTTTGTAACCTAGCTTAATCTTTCTCCAGTGGAATACTAGAAGACTCTAGCCATGAACATGTGTGCCCAAATGACTGTGGAAAAATAGGAGATGTTCACATAAAAGTTAATTGATCATTGTACTTATGCACATTATTCTAGCCTGACATATGTTCACCAACTCGAATGTAATGTTTACTTGAGGTTGAGACCACAAGACAGATCGATGTTATTGTACAAAGGCTAATTATATGTTTATTTTAAGCGTCATATTGGATGGCGAAAGGAAGCCAAAAGATTGCTGCTGGTGATGACAGATCAGACATCTCATCTTGCTCTTGATAGCAAATTGGCAGGCATAGTGGTGCCCAATGATGGAAACTGCCATCTGAAGAACAATGTCTACGTCAAATCCACAACCATGGTAATGTAGCAATAGCCCTTTCATAGCTAACACTCTTTTGACTAAAATACAAGTTTGAGTTGGCAGTTCAGTTGTTCTAGTACCTAGAAATTGCCTAAAAAAATGCAAGATACAGACCCAGCTTAGTCCATGAGAGAGAATTTGTGGAGCAATGCAATCTATCAATGCTAACCATTAAAATATTTGGCTGAGATGCTTACTCTCCGATGAGCCACAAAACACTCTATGACTTTTGAAAACAAAAATGATATGAGAGCTGGTTTTCAAGGCAATTGATGCCATTCAAGGACCCTGAAAGCAGACAAAAATGTACCTTTGCTTTGTCCCAATAAACATACTAAGGCACTGCTGTAAGAAAGGTGTATTTGGCCTGAAAACACCTCACACTACAATAGGTAGAAACTGAATAGAGACTGGGGAGGGGAGAGTGAAACTAGGCAAAGGCTCTCTGCTTTGTAGTTCTGTCTGCAACTTGTCTATGTTTAGCCTCTTTTTAGGTATCTGGATTGTTTTCTGAGGGTTTAGTTTGTGTAAGCTCTGAATCATACGTTTAAATACAATCTTCTAGAACCACATCTTCACCAGCATTAGATCAACAGCCCAAAGCATCATTTATTTCTGATGTTGACACCTGCCTGTATGTTCTTCCAAATGTCAAAACAAAAGGTCTCAAACTTTCTTAGTTCATGGAACCCTAGAGTCTCAGTGTTTTGTTTTTTTTTTTCTCCCATGGTGCCCCTAGGCCAAAAGAAATACCTAACAGAGTTCTGTTTCTTAAGTAATTAGATGCAAATAACTTACCTACTTATATCATAATAATCTAGTGGCCAGTTGAAAAAGTAATAGCAATGAATCAAATATATAGAGATATGTTTGTCAGTTTTAGTAAGTAACTTATTAGTGGAAACTCCCCAAACTTTGTAATCAGATTGTGTACAGGTACCCTATTTTTCTGTTCCATGCTGATTTTTGAGTTGACTAACTTGGCAAAGATGTGATGTCACTTAAAGAAGTAGAGCCAATCACGACCTTTAAAACTGTGGATTACTTTAAACTAGTAGTTTGTGGTGCCTGAGATACATTGAGTATCACTGTGTTGTTCTTAAAAATATGAACTCTTTTGTGCCACCCTTGGGAGTATCCAAAGTACCTCACACACAGTTTGGGAACCATAGTGTGACAAGCATATAAATTATGCTGAAATTTGTGTCATTCTCATATGCAAATTTTAAATAGACCTTCAATTAATCTGGAGCACCCCTCCAGACTCGTCAAAAGTACCCGTATTATCATATAAAACAAGTCCAACCCTTGGTTAGTTCAGTTTTTTGAAAGTAGTCTCAAAATCAAGGTAACTAAAGTTTGAATTTAAAAGTTTAAGACTTAGATTTAGTCCCATCTTGTTTTCACCTTTGCTAATTTTTTTCTACTCAGACTCATCTCACGTTGGCAGACCCACCTACTTAGTCACATCTTATCTATTCTTTCTTCTATTTAGCCTCTTTTGGACATAGAGTTCTAATTATTTACTGTGGAGTGGAGGAGGAAAAAGGAGGAAATATTCTATTGTGAGATAAAAAGAAGCTTTTCATTTTTTAGGAAAGAATGACAATGACATTATTCTCAAATTGTGTTATTCTTTTGAAGTTTTGCCAGGTTGTTGAAACCATCTTCCACAACTGTATGTGAAAGGATGCTGTTGCTCATCTAGGGAGCATTCCTGAGCAAAAATACACTGTCATAATTTTAGATATATACCATGTCATTAAACTTCACATAAATTAATTTTAATTCTAGTGGAATGTAGACAGCCTTTATGTTATTAGGCTATCAGGAAATTGAATAATACATCTAGAACTTCTTTCACCTTCTTGTTCTTGTTCCATTTATTTAAAGGAACGACCCTTCCACATGTCACCGCTGTGGTGTATTTGTTAGTATCTGAGAAGAGTATTTTTATTTCAGTTACCCTAGGTCAATTTTTTTTTTTTTTGAGACAGTCTCAAGCTGTCACCCTGGGTAGAGTGCTCCGACGTCACAGCTCACAGCAACCTCAAACTCTTGGGCTTAAGCAATTCTCTTGCCTCAGCCTCCCAAGTAGCTGGGAATACAAGCACCTGCCACAAATGCCCAGCTATTTTTTGGTTCTAGTTGTCATTGTTGTTCGGTGGGCCAGGGCTGGATTCAAACCCACCAGCCCTAGGTCAATGTTTTAAGTGATCCTCTTCCTAAGAATTTTCATTCCCTTTATTTTAAGGGACACTGCCCTAAAACAAAAGAAGTAGAAAGCATTTTGATTGATTGCTTAGCCATGTATTTATGTATGCAAGATGTGCTTTTTCTATGAAACCTTGTAAGACTACCTTGACCTTGACACTAAGCATTATTTTTCTGCCCGTTTTAAAATGATCTCTATCCCCTCCTCTTTGACAATTAGGAAGGAATTTTTTTGTTTTCTATAGCACAAGTAATCGAACATTTTACTTCTTGGCTTTATCTCCAGCAGCCAAGATACCAGTAATGTTGAGCAGTATCTGAGCTTCTTGATTCAAGACTCTTTTTCTTTTATTTATAAAAGGAAATAATTGATAAAAGACCTTTTATATGTCTAAATTACATGGCGCAGAGTTATTTCTATTGCTGGTACACCTAGTTATTTCCCCAAGGTCAATATGGACCCCAGGCTTTTGAGTATATAGTCACTAACAACATTGTAGCAAACACTTTACCTACAGTTTCAAATTTTATCTTTACAACAACTCCATAAGAAAGTCATAATTATCCTTTTTTGTCGAAACAGGAGAAATGAAGGTCAGAAAAGTTAAATCAGTTTACTGCAGAGCTGGGGCCAGCACAACCTAATCTTAAATAAAACTTCTGTATTCTTAAGCAGTTTGCCACAGTATTTCAACTGAAAAGTTAAAAAAAAAAAAATGGGAGAGAGAGAGAATGGATATTCTTTGTGTAATTTCTGCTCTAATGTTCTGGTTACAACCTGACTTATGGACTATAACCCAGATAATTTGACTTTCATAAATTACAAAACAGTATTTAATCTAAAATAACTTACATTTTCACATTGTTCATATTAGCATATGGCCCTTAGCAAATGATGTCACACTGTTGAATAAAATACACTTTCCACTGATTTCTCTTCAAAATCAAGTGCTGGAATAAAAAACTTTGAGTAGTAATATAGTTTCATGATTTACCCAGTAATTATGACAATTCAAATTACGGCATTTTTTCTATAATGATAAATGTTATTACAAAAGTTATTAATGGTGTAGGCAATAGGTTATTAATACTGAAGGCCTGGAATTTCACCCTTTCTCCGACCCTGCTCCTCTAGAGTTATTTCCAACCACAGTCAGAGCCCTGCCAGAAACTATTCACCCCACCCTTGGCCGAAGCCAAGAATAGCACCAAGATCTTTTGTAACAATGAAAGGAGACCCAGGAGCAAGGGTGTGGAGGGCACCCAAAGAACCTTATCAATGGGATTTTCAAATGGCTGTGTGACTGACTCACAGCCCTGAATAGAGAGATTCAACAGGCAGATCCTACCATCCCTACTCCCTATACTGGTACAGACGATGTATTCTGAGTATTTGCTGGTTCAGGCTTGGTATTTTTCCACATAGCCATTTTATGGGTCCCATTACAGGATAGTCAGAGACTCTTTATCACTCCACCTTGAATTTCTGTACCACTGTCCTCATAGTTCACGCCTTTTCCTGAAGCTTCATTTGGGTAGACAGGTTGCCAAATGGATCAACATTTTAGAGTATTGGGAGAGAAGTGCAGAAGGCTTCTTGGGCATTGCTGAAGAATTTTGCTTCCTTGTGGCTAAAATCAACACAGTACCTCTTTTCAAGAAATTTTAATATGTTCTTGACTTTGAGTATGCCATTTAGGAAACTCTCTTTTTATCATGAATCTCAACTACGTAGAATTATATTCAATTTTTCCAGAACTGCAGATGAAGAGAGCTTAAAAAGACACTTAACTAATTAAATTTATGACTTTGCCACTTAAGTTGACTTTCATAAAGTTATTACATTTATTTTACCGCTCCACTTTTTTTCAGGAAGGAATATTTTCAATGTCTGGAAAGTACTGAAAACTAATGTCAATATTGGACATAATCCCATTTAAGGAGATAAATTTGTCATCCTTTTGTTAAGAGACTTGTTCATATTTTTGCTGCTCTGTACTAAGAAGTATCCTCCTCAAATTCAGAAAGTGGTGTGTCTCTTTTTTCTGCTTCTCGGCTTTTTTGTCTTGAGCACATACTAATAAAAATGCTAATTCATTGAACACCTATTTTGTACCAGGCACGGAATGCAACAAATATATTTTAGTCAATTTTCAGTTTTAATAAAAATATTACAGGCAGTCCCTGGGTTACTATTGTAAGTGCAAGTTATATGTAAGTCAAATGTTTATAACCTGGGGACTGCCTGTATTACATCTAGTGAGGCTTTTAAAAACTATCAAAACACCTAATTTCAGCTTGCTATTTGCTGAACTTTCTGTTTTAAATTACAAACATTGTGAGAACATTTCAATAGTAATTTTATAAGAGACCTTCTGAGAATGAATCTCATATTCTCAAAAACATGGCCAGGAAACAATACTTGGTTGGAATTTTTTTTAATTGAAAGCAAAAGTTGCATGTAGAAATCACCTGTGCCAGGCTCAGACTAGTATGGCTCTGCTTACATAGAGCCTCTGGAATTAGATAAGATGATGGCTTGCAAAAATGATGCAATAGAAATCAAATTTGATAAAAAATGTTTATGGACTGGAATGTCCTGATAAATGAAGCATGTTGGTTAAACTATATTCTTCTTATTGCCACTCTTATTGGAAAGCTTTCAAAAATTATCAGTCCATTCCTGCTTCAGTGACTAGGGTATTATGATTACCGTGGACATCATGTTTACAGAGGGCACAAACTTAAACACCTCTGGGGCCAGGGCTGAAGGGTAAATAAGTGAGGCAGGTAAAGCAAGGCATATCAAGAGCATATCCAACCTTCAGTAATAGCCCCTAACTGTGTTTTACTGAGCAGTCTTCTATCAATAACTGTTTTTTCTTAAGCATTCCTATGGGGTCTGTTCCTTTACACTCATGCAATGCATCCCGGGTCCCAGTAAAGATGTAGATATTGCTTCACTTCTATTTTATAAATGAGGACAGAACAGCAGAAATCCACATATAGAAAGGAATCAGAACCTTAGCTGCAGTAACACTCACCCACACAGCAGTGCCTGCAGAACACACCAAGCAGTGAAACCTTAGGATGTGAGCCCCTCCTCACGCTTAATGTGGGCTTAGTACATAGGAATTACAGAAAGGAAGGTCAAAGCCTTCACACCTTTTTCTTTTCTTTTTTTTTGGTTGCAGTTTGGCCGTTGCCAGGTCTGAACCCACCACCCTCCCTACCTGGGGCCAGTGCCCCACTCACTGAGCCACAGGCACCTCCCCAGACCTTTTAACCTATTTGATCTTCATCATAATTCTGAGAAGTAGATACTAGTATTTATAAATGTGGAAACTTAGATGCTAGAAAGGTTAAGATAGGGCCCAGTATCACACAGCGAGTAATTGCAAAGCCATGAGTTGATGTCCCCAGTGAGAGCCCCTGCAGGTGGTGTGGCTCTCAGGTGGAGAGATTTTGCCCTCCAGGGGACATTTTCATGTCCTCAGACATTTTGGTTGTCACGTGGGGAAAGAGTGCTATTGGCAGCTATTGGGTAGAAACCTGGGGTGCTACTAATCATCCTATAATGCTCAGCACAGCCCCATTACTGGCAATAAGCACCCAGCCAAAAATGTCAGTAGCACCACAGTTAAGAAACCCTGGTCTGTGCAGTTACCATTGTACAACCATCAGCCAACAGGATAGTTGTGGACTGACTTTAAATGCATCATTCAAAGTTTCATCTTAAATGAATTCCGCTATCTGATTGCTTCCATGCTATTTTTTTTTCCTTAAAAAGAAAAGTCTAAAAACTAATCCAAATAACTGAACATTTTAGTTAACTAAGTTGCTGGGGTTTTTATATCTTGTTACAATATTAAGTACTACAGATTTTATTTGTAAAACTTTTTATTTGGAATCTCACTTTTGAAAAGAAAATCTTAGACGTTTTTGTCTATCTAGATATATGCATTATTAAAATTCCACTGTACATCTCTACACAGTTACGTCTTTAACCAAAACTGCTCCCAGTGAATCCCTTAGCTCCTCTTTCTTCTGACATAAGTTACCACGGCCTTAATTACTTAGCAGCTGCCTGGCCAGATCACTCTCCTCCGGTATGCCCCTGAAGTGCCTGTTACCGCTATTAATTACTTTCAGAGTTTACAGAGATATGTAATGGGTTAGGGAGAGAGCAGATAGATTTCAGGAGCAGTGACATCACCAGAAAGGGCCAGCTGACTGAGAGGGAGTGTGTTCTCCTGCTAGTGAAATAAAAGACATAAAAGATAAAATACTTCAAAGATAGGGTGCTTCATGGAGGGGAGAGGAGGGGCTTTGACAACAGCCCTCAATCCAAAGGTCTCCTGTCAACAGTGGTTTATTTAAATATCTGTTATACATTTGTGACTTTCAAAAAATCTATCTTGAGGTACTAGGAATTTTCTTTTAAAACAGGTTTTTCTCTAGTACTCAAAAAATATGTTCTTTTAAGATTAAAAATCCAACTGATCTTCTTAGTAAGCTTCTGACCAAAGTAAAACTTTCTGGATGTAAATTTTGTGTACTTTTGGTCAATGTGACTTTCTGTTTGGGGGAAGGAAAGAGATTACAAAGGATCCAAAAACTGCTTACATTTCAGGCTGTTCTTTAAATATTGATTTTAAGTGAATTAAATACAAGATGCCACAGCACTCTATCCAGGGTGACAGCTTGAGGCTCTGTCTCAAAAAAAAAAAAGAAAAAAAAACCTGAGGATTAAAAACCCCATATAGCTAAGGCAGTTCTTAGTAATAACAACATAACCGAGGGCATCACCATACCATATTTTAGGCTATTCTACAAGACCATAGTGATCAGGACAGCCTGGTACTGCACAAAAATAGAGACATAGACATTTGGAATCGAATAGAAACCAGGAAATGAAACCAATAACTTACAACCACCTAATCTTTGATAAACCAGAAGCGAATGTACACTGAGGGAAAGACTCCCTATTCAATAAATGGTGCTGGGAGAACTGGATAACCACATGTAAAAGACTGAAACTGGACCTGCACCTTTCTCCACTCACAAAA
>CAUYON010054921.1:0-19647 GCA_963573935.1 Arctocebus calabarensis
GAAATCCTAAGAAAGGATATAGCAGAGGATATTAACAAAACGAAGAACATACCATGCTCATGGCTGGGAAGAATCAACATTGTTAAAATGTCTATACTTCCCAAAGCAATCTACCTATTCAATGCCATCCCTATTAAGATACCAACATTGTACTTTCAAGATTTGGAAAAAATGATTCGGCGTTTTGTATGAAACCAGAAAAAAACCCTGCATAGCAGTTCTTAGTAATAAAAACAAAGTTGGGGGCATCACTGTACCAGATTTTAGGCTGTACTACAAAGCCATAGTGATCAAGACAGCATGGTACTGGCCAAAAATAGAGACATAGACATTTGGAATTGAATCGAAAACCAGGAAATGAAACTAACATCTTCCAACCACCTAATCTTCTATAAACCAATCAAGAACATACCTTGGGAGAAAGAATCCCTATTCAAAAAACAGTTCTGGGAGAACTGGATATCCACATGTAAAAGACTAAAACTAGACCCACACCTTTGTCCACTCACAAAAATGACTCAAGATAGATAAAGGACTTAAATTTAAGGCATGAAACAATAAAAATCCTCAAAGAAAGCATAGGAAAAACACTGGAAGATATCAGCCTGTGGAAAGACTTCATGAAGAAGACTGCCATGGCAATTGCAACAACAAATGGGACTTAATTAAACTGAAATAAAATAAAAATAAACAAATGGACTTAATTAAACTGAAAAGCTTCTGTACAGCTAAGGAGACAATAATGAAAGCAAATAGACAACCTACACAATGGGAAAGGATATTTGCATATTTTGAATCAGACAAAAGCTTGATAACTAGGATCTATAGAGAACTCAAATTAATCCACATGAAAAAAAGACAACAATCCCACATATCAATGGGCAAGAGAATGGCCAACAAATGTATGAAAAAATGCTTATCATCCCTAATTATTAGAGAAATGAAAATCAAAACTACCCTGAGATACCATTTAACCCCAGCAAGAATGGCCCACATCACATAACCCCAAAACTGCAGATGCTGGTGTGGATGTGGAGAGAAGGGAACACTTTTACACTGCTGGTGGGACTGCAAACTAATACAACCTTTTTGGAAGGAAGTATAGAGAACCTTCAAAGAACTCAGGTTAGACCTCCCATTTGATCCTGCAATCCCATTACTGGGCATCTACCCAGAAGGAAAAAATCCTTTTATTATAAGGACACTCGCACTAGACTGTTTATCGCAGCTCAATTAACAATTGCCAAAATGTGGAAACAGCCTAAATGCCCATTAACCCAGGAATGGATTAACAAGCTGTGGTATATGTACACTATAGAATACTATTCAGCCATTAAAAAAGATATAGACTTTATATCCTTTGTATTAAATGGATGGAAGTGGAACACATTCTTCTTTTTCTTTTTTGTTCTTTTTGCATCCAAAATCTTTTTAATAAAATAGTAGTTCCAGGGTTAGTTTTTGTACCCTCGGCTGACCCGTCGGCCCCTGGTACACTTGAACTTGTGCCCCTTGGAACAGACATAGGATTTGGTATGGCTGTGCGAGGTTCCTGGGGCCTTGCCTAAATGCCAGGACACCTCTTGGCCCTTGCGAGGACCAGATAGCAGGACGGTGCCACAACCCTTCGGGGAGTCCAGGGCCAGCTGGTCAAATGTGAGGATCTTGCCCCCAGCCTTGAGGATATAAGTGCAGGCTTGGCTGCTCACGTGCAAAGCACACACCTTCAATTTGGGCACTTCCCAAATCCGCATATCATCTGTTATGGTCCTCACAACCACAGCTGTTTTATTTTCCCAGCCAGGAAGTTTCATCTTCCAGATCATCTGGGAAAGAGACAGTGGTGGCCGATTGGTGCGACTCATAAACAACCTCTTTAGCACAACCTAGTTGGAGGTAGAGTTGGTTCGTCTGGCCAGAAACCTATACAGCTTGACCAACAGCCTCCGGTAAATGTCCTGGCTCTTGGGCTCCTTGCAACAAACCTTTCAGTCCTTCTTGTGGTGAATATTGACTCCCATGATGGCAACACCCTCTCAGCCGGAACACATTATTCTTAGTAAGGCATCACAAGAATGGAGAAACACGAATCCTAGGTACTCAATTTTGATATGAGGACAATTAATGACAATTAATGACATGGTGGGGGTGGGGGAAGGGGAGAGCAGAGAGAGAAAGAAGGGAGGGCGGGACGGGGAAAAGAAGAGCAGAGAGAGGGAAGGAGGAACGGGGGTAGGGTCTTGGTGTGTGCCACACCTTTTGGGGGCAAGACATGATTGTTAGAGGGTCTTTACCTAACAAATGCAATCAGTGTAACCTGGTTACTTGTACGCTCAGTGAATCCCCAACAATAAATTAAAAAAAAAACAATGCTTATGAGTTTAAATGTAAAAAAAAGAAATTCAGGCTTTCTTTTACAGGGAATAAAAACATTCTAAAATTAGATTGTGGTGATGTGTGAACCCTATGACTATACAATAAATCATTTACTAAAAATATATTCTTAAAATATGTTTATAAATCATATAAAAACTTACAAAAACTTTATTTTATTTATTTATTTTTTTTTTGAGACAGAGCCTCAAGCTGTCACCCTGGATAGAGTGCTGTGGCATTACAGCTCACAGCAACCTCCAATTCCTGGGCTCAAGCGAATCTCTTGCCTCTGCCTCCCAAGTAGCTGGGACTATGGGCGCCCGCCACAACGCCTGGCCATTTTTTGGTTGCAGCCGTCATTGTTGCTTGGCGGGTCCGGGGGCTGGATTCGAACCCGCCAGCTCAGGTGTACGTGGCTGGCACCTTAGCCCGTTGAGCCACGGGCGCCGAGCCAACTTACAAAAACTTTAAATGGATGAATTATACGTGAAATGCATTTCTATAAAGCTGTCATATGACTTCAAGAACTACCATGATGCTACAGTAATCAACACAGTATGGTTCTGGCACAAAGATATGAACACAGATGAATGGACAGTATAGGGAATGCAAAAATAGATACAAACTTGACATGCTCTATTAATTTTTGCAATGGCACTGAAGCAATTTGATGGTGAAAGGAAAGTCTTTCCAACAAATGGATATCAATATGAAAAAATAAGAACTTCAGACACGATCTCATGCTATGAACAAAAATTAGAGAAAAGTCTAGACACAAGAACCCAAACCACAAAGTTTTAAAGAAAATATGCAATTTAAGGATGGGAAAAGGTTTGGTTGGACAAAGAGAGCAAGAACCATAAAAGAAAAGAGTGATAGATTAAATTTAATCAAAATTTAAAATGTTCACCAAAAGACACTATTTAAAAAATGATAGGCAAGACACTCATGGGAGAAAAGAGTCATGAAAAATGATCTGACAGAAGGCTTCCAAAGGGAATATGGGGAAACTGCATCAATAAATCATAAACAGACAAAAACATTTACCAAGCAGAGGACCTGAACAGATAATACGCAGGTAGGAAGTATGCAAATGGCAAGGGGCTTAACATCACTAGTCACCAGGAAAAGACAAATTAAGACTATAAGGAAACACCGTTACACACCCACCAAAAAGGACTACAAAAGACGGTTGACACCAAATGTCCATCCTCTAGGAGAACTGCACACAAATGTACTCATGGTAGCTTTCTTCATAACTGAAAAACACCCAAATGTTTAGCTAATACAGAATAGATAAACAATCTGTGTGATACTCATTATAGTGAAACACATTTCAGCAATAAAAAGAAAGAAATTACCGATACTCGTACCAACATGGATGGGTCACAGGACATCACACAGAGCACAGGCTGCCAGGCTCAAAGAGCACAGACAATGTCATACCATCCATATGAAGTTCTAGAATAGGCAAAACTAATCTAAAGTTAAAAAAGGGAAGAGTAAAAAGAAAAGAATCCCTGAACAGTAGCTGCCCCGTGAGGATGGAGATGGACTAGAAATGGACAAAATGGACCTTCTGGTGACCTGCGTTGGGACAGGAATATGAATTGTGTCCATTTTTGCAGAATGGAATGCTCAGGGTTTGCGCATTTTAATGTAAATTTTACCTTAAAATGCTTAAGTAATTTAAAAAAAATCAGCATCACCATTGAATGGTGACGAGACATGTATAGAAAAAAACAAGATACAAGAAAAGAAGAATGCTGTCTGCAGCTGGGGAAGTGGGGGTTCACTCCATCTTGTCTTCTTTTATATGTTTGAAACTTTTACAATAAGTCGAAAGGAGGAAAGAAAAGATAGAAGGAATGATGAGGCATGGCACTGTAATTATAACCTTTAATCTGAGTCTGATCTGTTTTTCTTAGAAATCAAATAGAAAGTCAATTCTTCAAGGAAGAGTATTTTCAATTAATTAAACAGTATTCCTTTTTAAAAATATTCTATTTATTCAGACCAGGAACTCAGAGAGTGGGTAAATTTAACATGAGGGATTTCTTCCATAAATTTGCCTAATTACCCTAGAACAGGTTTCCTGAGCTTGGACATTATTGAGCTTGGGGGCCACTGACTTCTGTGGACTAGACACCAGTACCATTGCCCTGCACAGGCACACACACTCATGACAACCAGAAGGGCGTCCAGGCAATTGCCAAATGTCCCTTGTGGGGTGGGGATAGGAGGCAAAACTACCCAGTGGTGGAACCACTGCCTCAGAACACGTATCTCACATCACCCCAGAAGGGATGAAAATTGGCTCTTGGGAGATTAAAAAGAAAGATCTTAGATATTACAATCATTTGGAAAAAAACTTCGCTAGAAAAAAAGAAAACTATGAGGGGGTTTTGCCAAGTTTTCTGATGTCTTTTGAGCTGACTGTGAGTCTAGGAACTTTTATTTTCAAGTACATAAACATATACAATATATCTATGGCATTAAAATTTCATAGCGTGAATTAGGAAAAAAATGCCTTAAAAGATTCCATGGTGAGGAAAGGGTGATAATAATAAAAGAAAAAAAAAAAGAAAGAAAGAAAGAACCAGGCTGAAAAAACACTGCCCTATAAAGAGGTCTGAGTCAGCGGTAAGCAGTCTCTCCCTGGTGGGGGTTGGCCCGCCCAAAGCAAGCCTTCCAGCATCTAGCGGCCTCTTCGTTTGGTTGAGGAAGGTTTGGCACAACAACCCAGTTGCTTCTCAGAACCTCTGCAACTATCCTGGAAACTTGGAACATAGTATTATAAAATTCTACAGGAAAAACTACGAGGGCCTCTTGCTAAGTTTGCCAATGTCTCTCACCGTGATAGTGACCTTGAAAGCTTTCATTTTTAAATTGTAAGAGAAATCACACAAGTTGAGCTGACCTCACACCCATGACCACCAATTTGTTGTGGTGGAACCAATGACCTAAGCAGCTCATGCCATCTTATACAATTCTTAGAAGAAGCGGCGGCCCATCTACCAGCTAAACCCCATGATAGCAATTTCTTTTCATTAAATGATGCAAAACAAATATTGCAATTTCCTGGGCTCCCATTTCTGCTTTCTTTATGCAAAAGTCTGCCTAAACACTCTAAGAACCAGCTGGGTTATAACACTGAATATTCATGCTTGGTGGAGTTAAACCTGGCATAGATGAAATCTTATGATAATTTCTCAATTCATAGTTAAAACCTACTTAGATTCCTGCAGCAAAAGCAAACTCCCAGGTCCTCAGTCTGCAAAGACCCTTGAGTGAGTGTGCTCCATTTCAGAACTCTGCCATCAATAATTACACTGAGGCTAAACAAGAACCTTTCTAACAAATGTTCCTCAACAACGAAGGTTTTAGGGCACAATGATGGTATTTCTGACCTTAAAATGATAGGGCAGGATGGGACAATGTTATGTTTGCAAACTTTGTTCCAGTTGGTCAACTTGGCTGGTCCGTGGTGACCAGTTGTTTGGTCAAACACATGTCTAGATGTTGCTATGATAAGGGTTTATGATCAGTTGACTTTGGGCAAGCAGATTACCCCTCCATAATGTCAGTGGGCCTCAGCCAAACAGTTGAAGGTCTTAAGAGTAAGGACTGGGGTTTCCCAAATAAGATGGAATTCTGTCTCAAGATTGCAACATACAAATCCTGCCTGAGTTCCCCATCCTGCTGGTCTGTGTTGCATTATTTCAGGCTCAAGACTGTAACATTAACTCTTACTGAATTTCCAGCCTTCCATACACACTTCAGATTTGCTGCCCCTACAGTATCATAAGTGGAAGGAAAAAAGGGAGGGAGGGAGGGAGGAGATCCCCTTCTGGTCCTCCAGAGAACGCTGAAATAATACAAATCAGAACACAAATCCCATGTAGAAGCACCTGAACACCAGACCACACTCTAGACAGACAGGAAGCAGGTGGCAGCGTAGCTGCTGACTCGCAGAGCTGAGACTATCCATCTACACGCACAGAAGGTGGTGCTGGCGAGAAGCAGCCCGTTCACCGGCAAGGCTTTCGAACTAAAGCACCAGGTGCTGGAGATGTGAGGCTGGAACACATAGGGGTAGGTGGAAAGTCTCTATAAAGAGAATCTAAACTCTCCAGGTCCTCATCCCATCCTACAAAACTAGGAAACTACTCCCTCTCCGACAGACTCTTGAAGAAGACAGAAGGTTTGACCACCTGAGGCTCTGGGCCGGGGGAAAAGCAGGCACGCAGAGGCCATGGCTGAACCAACAGACTGAATGTATGGAGATGAAGGGAAATGCTGAGAAGTGACCCGGGAGCACCCCAGTCCTTCTACTCAGCTCCCGAACGCCGGGTTCACTTACACCAGGCAGGAGAGTGGACAGCCTCTGCTGGGGAGTCCAATAGCCTCGAAGCAAAGGCCAGACGTTAGCACTCAAGGTCAATAACGAAAACCCAGCTCATTCCAATCACCCTCCAGTGAAGCCTCATTAACAAACCCCACCCAGTCAGCTTTATGATTCAAACTTAGATAAGAATAAACAGCCAAAAGTATCAGATAGTCAAGGAAAGCCAGACACAAAAACACACAAAGAAAGAGAAGGCAGGGAGCTGAGGAAACCTGCAAACAGAGACAGGTAAGAGAGGAAAGGAACAATTTTTAAAAACTTGTTCTAAAATTAGAGTTGAAGAAAGCGCTCTGGGAAATTAAAAATACAAAAATCGTAATAAAAATTTGTGTATGGAGGTTTGTCAACCAAATTTTTAAAATCTTCCTCAAGATGGACAAAAAGATAAAAAGAAGTTAATTGGAAAGACGTTTTTAGAAAGGTACCCTAGGTCAGTCCGCGAGACTGAACCTTGGCCTAATCTGGTTCCACAGAGAAGAGATGGGGAGACAGAGGTGGAGGAACATGAACTTCCAGATCAGAAGGACCCTCAAAGTGACCAGAATAATAAATGGGCCATGTCTCACGTTCTTGCACCTTTCCCAGAGGCTTAGCCCAGTAACAAGAAACGGAAGGGGCTTAAGAAGTGTCTGCTGAAGCTTCCTCAGCCGGATATACCTTCCAGACTTTCTGTCCTTTAAAAATGTATTCCCCCAGCAACAATTGCCCGTGTTTATACTATAACAGAGTTGTGTAAAAATGAAACAACCCTGTGGACAACTTGAGTGTGCATCATGTCATATGGATTTCAACCAGTGTGCCGTGGCACTCTGATGGGCCATAAGAGGATCTTAGGTGTGCTGTGAAAAATTTTAAAGATCATTAATTAAATCATTTTCAAAAGAAGTTCAAAGAATAGTTAAGTAGCTTTTTTTTTTTTTTTTTTTTTGATCAACAAGGAATTTTAATGATAGGTTCAGTGTGCCATGAGATAAAAAAGTTGAAAAACACTGGCTTAGAGCATGGGCAACTGAAAAGTTGGTGTACTTTCTCTATAACAGGCCAGATAATGAATAATTGCGGTTTTGTGGGCCATATGTCTCTTTGGCAATGACTCGACTCTGCCATTGGAAAGTGAAAGCAGCCAGAGACCCCATGGAAATGAACGGGCATCTCCACATTCCCTCAAATCTTCCACTTACCAAAACCAGCAGCCCCTGGATTTGGCCGCATGCTGTCATTTGTTAACACCCGGGCCATAGTATTACTCTATTCCCATCATTTTTGAAGAAAAGAAGTTTAATAGTTTGACTTGGCACTAATAATGTGTTTTTTATATTTTTTTCCCTTAAGTTATCCTCTCTCTGGAACAGAAATCAAGACCCAATCAAAACTCAAGATTGTACTAGGAGAGTCCTTTCCCTTCCCAGAATGCCCTCATTTAAGCACCTGGGAAGGTACACTACCTTTCTCTCCTTTAGATCCTAAACTTCCTGTAAGACTGATCAAATCAATGACCCTTTGAAATTGTGGTCTCTGCTTTTCCATTGCAGAGTGGTATAGACCACTTCCAAAGCAAGTCCCCTAAGAAGGGACCTGCTGTTTGCTGATAGTGGTCACCTGAGCACTTCTTACAAGTGGTGTTTGGCTGCTTATGATAGAATAAGAACTAGATCCTTTGTTTCCAAAAGAAATCAATGTTTGTTCTTAAGTTCAAAGCAAAGCGACTATTGTACAGGACATGGCCTACATTCTAGTTGCCAAATATCTGTAAATAAAGCAGAGGCAAAACCCAAATCCACCCAGCAAGGGAACTGAGCTTAGGAGGTCCCCTGGTCTAGAACCTCTGGACCCAAGTCCAGCCTGCAAAACTGGTGTTTTTTAAGGAAGAAAAGAGTGTTTGCACTGAAACGAAAAGTTCTTTGAAGTCACCCCTCTGAGGAACAAAGACTCACACCAACCACTAGACTTCCTCTTAGCTATTAAGAAATCCAGAAAATGGCACCCACAGTATTTCTAATTGAATATGGCAGCTCCCCGCAGGCCAATCACCTGTCATTTAAAAACAGAGAAAGAGAACAGAGGAAAAGACCAGCATCAAAGTCTAGAGGCTGGGTAAGATTCTGTGACTGCCAAGTAGTGAAAATGTGTAACATTTTAAATAACATCTTAAGCGAAGAACATAAGAGCCTCTGCCAAAAAGCTTGTCTGGCACAGATCAGTCATCAGCCACACGTTTGACAAGGCAGCTGATAGATAGCCCTGTCAGAAAATGCTTCCCGGGATGGGAAGGAAGGGTGTAGATCTAAAATAAACATTTCTGTGGGACCTGGGCGCTAATCTCTGAGGTCCAGCAGCCTGACCACTTGAGTATTCACATGAGAACTATTTCTTTCCCTGGTTCAAATGCAAAAGTAGATACTAAAAATTGTGCTACCGTCCTCAGCCAGGCAGTTGAAAAAAATGGGATTAGCGTTTTCCTATAGGGTTTAATTTCATAGAGCTTTTAATCCTTGAAGACCCTTAAAACGTAGTGCTAAGTCTTTGGGAGGACAGAACACGGAGGGAAGATGAGAAGAGAAGAATGGAGGGAAGGAAGAAAGGAAGAGAAGAATGAAAGAAGGAAGGGAGGGAGGAAGGGAGGCAAGCAAACAGAACCTGGGTGGCCCCACGGGGACGGAGAGCAGGTGGGAGCTGACCCCAGGTACCTCCAAACAGTACCAACATGAGACTCCCTGACAAGAGGAAGACAGCAACTTTATACGGCTGGTTCCTATAACACCTCCAAAACAAATGCTCACTTCCTAGAGAAAAAAGCGAATCTGGGGAGGAAGCAATTCCAAATGGATGTTTTCCCTGAAGTCACAGTGAGGCCTAGAAGGAAAACCTCATCATTTCTTTACCCAGCCATTTTTAGGGTGTGTCTTCCGCGGAGGGGCTGCGGGGAGAAGAGAAAATATGAAGATTACCAGGCCGGCCAAAATTAAATAATGATCAGACCTGCGGGAAATTATGGACTTTGCATCATGAAAATAGCCTGTCCCCTGCCAGTGGGCACCTGTGATCACAGTTCTCCAATTATCCCAAGAATCGCCAGCTTAAATATACAGTCTGCCACTGTCTGTTCCCTCCCGAGGGCGTGAACTGCATCTTAGTTACCTTTGCGTCCCCGACACCCAACACCATGCCGGGCACCTAACGCAGAGAATAAACATTGATGGGAGGAAGGAAGACGTGAGTCGGGGTACTCTGGAAACTTCAGGTCTGCCAATAAACGACAACACGCTTACTGGAAGTCATGATGCTACAAGCTCCATATATTGAGTGGATTAAAGAAAATAAGCCCGAACCATGGCTGATGCTCCAGAAAGGTTAGTGCTCAGCATTGTCTATCAATCCTCGTTCCAGCCGATAACGGAGGCCTTCGTATTCCCCTGGTACATGGTGGGGACTCCAGCAGAGAGAGGGGACATTGGAGAGCTAAGACCTGGCACAGCCAGGATTTGGCAACCTCAAAACATCACTGTGCTCCTGCTTCATATCAGTCGGTCTTGGCTCCAAGGCTGGTCCCAGCTCACGTATCTGTGGTTGGACTGGGTGCTGGGAAATAAGTGCACATGCGTGTGTGTGTCTGTGTGTGTGTGTGTGTACTTGTATGCGCACATGTGCTGTACATTACACCTTAATTGAAGAAATAATCTGGATAGAACAGTGAACTGAGCAACAGAAGATCCCAGGAACCTGGCAAATTCCCTCCCACTGTCAAGTTCCTGAATCATATTGTCAAGGAGTAAAGTGTCGCATTACGCTTTGCCAAGCTTTGAAAGCCACACAAACAATGCTTTATAACTCCAGAGCCCTGTCCACAGGTTTACAGTTTCCTGTCAAGGCTGTTGTTTCACTCTACAGTGAAGAGAAACCAACTATGCTTCACACCTGTACCCGTGCTCTTCTCTCCACCTAAAGGCCCAAAGAAAGCGCCCAGGAACCATGGCCCCGCCGGGACTTACAGGAGGAATGGATGCTGGGGAAGCTTTTGCGGCCCTCGGACACCAGGTCGGGGTCCCCCGTGCAGTGCATCTCAGAGTTCATCACTCCATCTGGAAAGCAGCGGTAAAAGAAATCGGGGCGAGGTCTACAAAAGACACCATGGACATTTTCAATATAAAACGCTGCCGTCACAAACGACCCCACGCTGACCCCCGCCACACCCCGCGGCCTCCCTCCCGGGCCCCACCCGCGTCCACACTGGAGCTCTCCACGGCGCACTCTACACAGGGTGGTCTGGGGAAAACTCGGCTTTGGGGTTGGAAAGATCCGAGCTGCCACTTGCCACTTGCTAGTTGTATGATCTAGGACCTGACACTTAGTCTCCCCCAGCTTCGGATTCTGCATCCATAAAAAGAGGAAATCAATACTGGGACCCCACAGGTGAGGTCCTGAGGAGTAAGTGACTCGCCCTACAGAAGGAGCCGGTGGCACAGAAGGTACTTGATGCCTCTTCTGCTGCTCCCCCACTCAGGACCCCAAACTCCGGCTCCTCACAGACCTACGTCCTGAATTGGGGTGGCCACTTGCCACCTCAGGTCTCTCTTAACCTCACAGAGAGGACATGAGAGCTCAGCTCTGTGATGTGGACAGTCCCCTAGGCTGGCTTCTCTGGTCTAGGGCAGGAGAGAAACCCTGCAAGGAAGACGTGGGCCTGGGCCTGACCCCGAGCCTCCTGCGTTATCACGGCCACCTGCTGCTGCACGTCCCCTGGGGCCCAGACACGGTGCCCGAGCCTGGCACAGGTGTCCTGAGAACCCGAGAGCTAGCCTGGGGCTGTCTTCGTTTCACAGGTGCAGAAAGCAGGGTCCAAGGTCACAACCAACCAGTAAGTGGCAAAGCAAAGCTCTGAACGTGCCCGCATTTACTGCCTCACTCAAGGGACAGTCGATCACTTCATATGACTCCAAACTAATATTCACTGAACATGGACCATGGGCTGAGGCTTTGCTAATGCTGTAAGCACAGCGCCCTCTTTCTGGACACCTCAGGTCACAGGTGACATACACGGACTCACTGGGCCTCTGACTCTGGGATCTAGGTAGGGCCTAAGTGACAGGTGGAAACGATGGTGCCCAGAGACAATGGCAACAGGAGAGACATTTAGGTCAGCTCTATTGTAAAGGGAGAATGACCTGCCTAGGCGTGCAAAGAAGGCATCTGTGCCCAAGGGCATTTAGAGACCCCCTTTACATGGAGCCATGGGGGGTGGGCACAGGTTGCCTGTCAGCTTAGGGTCTTGTGGAGCCAACTTCTAGAGGTTGGGCCTAGTCAGACACTTTGTGTCTTTATTTTAGGAGGAGAGAAGGTGCGGAGGGGAAAAGGGTCTAAGTGGGGCTGCCTTAGGCCCCCAGCACTATATGTGCTGTCAGAGCTGCTGTGCTCTGTCTCTCCTGTGCTCAGCAGGTGTTTCTTCACCTGCCAGAACCTCAGAAGGGCAAGGCCTGAGAATCAGCACGGTATCAGGGGCTGTGGCCATTCTAAGAAACATGGTGGCATAGGGTCACACACTGCCTGATTTTTATCCGTTTCCCACCCCCTTGGTGCCTGGCCACCACCCTGTACCAAGTGGATAAAATAAACACTGAGGTTCTGAGACAGAAAACAACCAATGCCAAGAGCTGGTCAGAATCAATGTCAGGCCTTAAATTCAGGTCTCTGGACTGCTAATCTCTGCAGAGACTAGCTCTCTACCAGAGCAGGCAGAGAAGGAAAGATAAAAGGAGAACAGAAATCATTTTTCAGGTGCAGTAAGAGAGACGTGCAGTCCGAGGTTCAACCACCAATCCACATGTCTCATTCCAAAGGACAACAAATAAATAATCTTATATATTCATTAGAGGCCACAACTGACAAGTGAGTGTATCTGGGGGAGGCCCTGGGATGGCAGTGGATGGACCCAGAAATGCCAGCAGTGCACCTTGACCCACAGGGAAGTGTGGTCAGTGGAGACTTCCTTACTGCTGGTCTCCGGCTCTCCAGAACAGTGAGTCCATAATTCAGAGGAAAGGTCTGTGCTATGGACAGAAAGCCTGGAACAATAACTTAAGATGAGCTAAAATCTGTCCCATCCAGTGTCCTCTGACCAGCGTTCCTAAACAGATGACCTTGATAGTCTAAGTCTCTATTTTTTTTTCCTTTTGGAACTTACCTTCCCACTATTAATTTAATAGTGTTTGTGCAGACTCCATTCAAAGCAAGAGCCAAGGACACCGCTACAAAACAAAATCGACAGACAGAAAAGTAACCAGCTGGCTCTCAAATCAAAATCATCATTGTCATTATCAACATCATCATCGTTCCATTATAATATTATTTAACTAATAACCAGAGAAATAAATATGAACCAATACTTTAAAAACAGAGGTACGTTCGGGTTGTTAGAGCAAAATATAATTAGAACAAGACTTTGGAGAATGAATTCTAAAATTCCAAGCCCCTATGACATGAAATGTATCTCTCCTCCTTGACTAAAATTTTTACCATCACAGAGGAGCCCATCTATCATCTTCTGGCCTGATACGAAAAGATTTAATACTACGCCATGTAGAATTTCTTTTTCTGGTAGCAAGAAACATAACTTTTTTATTTCCTCCTGGCAACCTTCTTAGACATAATTCTAATCAGAGGAGCTGCTGGAACCTGGCTAAAGACTAGAACGTTCCCACTGGACAGTTATCTTGATATTGACTGTCACCTGCCCACAGCTGGCCACCTGTTTTTAAACCAGTCACTGTTTCTGAGGAGGTGAAGAATCCCAAAGCCTCACCAGATTTTTAAGAAGGTCTCAGGTGCTGCTTTTTGCCATCTAAAACAACAAGAACTTCTGGAATACATTATTCAAAACTATACAGCAACAGGGACTTTCTCCAAGCACTTTGGAAAGACTTCGCTAGGTGCAGCACAGATTGTCCAAAGAGGGCAGGCGACATGAGTCAGAGCTCTCCCTGCGCAAAGCTTGCACCTCTCTCCTGTGGTTTATGGAGAGTGCACAAAAGGCACAGTGATCGCCATCAATGTGACGGAGGTCAAATGCTTTGCAGAAGCAATAAACACCTATTGATGCCCCATTCCATCGCTCTGTTGAATAGTAAAGCCTGGGAGCGACCATTTCCCTTTGGAGAATATGAACAGTTCAATGCTAGCTGAGATTTATGTAAGAAGGTAGCAGGGCAGGGGCACTTTCAGGAAGGATCTGCCTAGAGCAATTCATCACCCATCCAGGGAAACAAATGTGTTGTTCCACGGGGGAAAGTACTGTGGGGCGGCCAACAGTCACTCAGGTCTCAGGCTGCAGGGGTGGGAACAAAACCCACCGGCTTCTAACAAGTTGTCAGAAGCAGAGAATGGGAGGGACAAGTTCAAACCAATGCCTTTGTCGTAGGGGAATAAGTCAGGTCACCTGGGTGTGGGATGGGGAACAGCTGGACGGATCTGAGTGTGGCAGTGAAGTTGGGGCACAAAGCTGGAAGGCAGAGCAGGAGCCCACAGCTCAGTACTGCCATGGAAACACCATCGGGCAACAGCGGGGTATAAAGCAGAACTGCGTGTGGTGGGGGGACTCAGAAAGATGCACAGACCCCGTCCTGCACACACAGAGCCTTCCTAAGTGCCAGCTTCCCTCCTCCCTGCCAAGCTCAGAGCACCGTGGGGAGGCCTCTCTTGCAGAAAGGAGAGAAAATCCCTGGGCCATCTCTGCATGACAGTGACCAGGCTGTGCGAGGCCCTGAGGGCTGTGGGCGTCTCTGTGTGAGGGTTGGCCTGGCTGCCTCGCTGCTGTGTTTCCCCAGTGGGGCCAGGCTCGTTCTCGTCCTGCTCCCAGCGCAGCCTCTCCGGAATCAGCAACGTTAGCTGATTTTCCCCATCAGCCCACATGAATGTTAGCGAACTTCATACATAACTGCACTGATCACTCCCCCAACCTCTGAGCCCGGTGACCTCACCATAGCACAGACCAGTCCTTCAAATGTCCAAGGTAGCTGAGCTAGTGAATGGGTGGAGATGACGTATGCACAATAGCTGGCAATTTCCCTCTCTGATCCAAATGCCTAAGGAAACTGGTGACGGTGTTTGAGATGGAAGTCATTTCTACATTCTGGAAATAAACTGAACTGACTAATATTTTCACGTGAATGGCACAACTGACCAATATAGGGGCTCATCACTGATGCCAGAGGGAAGGCTGTGCTGGGATCACACCCAGGAAAGGCTGGACGAGCAGAAAAGTGTATGGCCCATCAGGGGCACTTGCTGATTAACAAAATCCCGGTGGATCTGGCATATAAGGGCTGTCTCTACAGCATCCTACAGCACTGTGGGTTTAAGAGAGTCAAGTAGACACAAGACTGTGCTCCATAAAGAAATTCGAAGCAACATGTCCTGTGAGTTGGCCTGCAAGCTGCCGGTGTTGAAGGCACTACTGGTTTTTAGCATTCTTGAAAATTAGAAGACTTTGTTGTTACTTTTCTAATAGGAAATCTGGTCCTATAGTACTTTTATAACACAGACCTGATTATTCTGCAGCCTGAGTTCCTAAAAGCCTGGTGCTGCAAGGGGCAAACCTCACTCTTCTTATCCAACACCAGACGCACAAATGTGGCCACCGTGCACATGTAGATAAAGGGGACACTTGGGGTGCAGGTTTGGAAGCCTTGGTCAAGGTCTGCCGGAGACACCTCCATAAAAAGGGAACCTGGGAACTAAATTCTCCTCACTTAGAAAGTCCTGAATTCCAGACAATTTTTTAGAAAATCTATACCTAGTTTTCTGTCCATGGTTTTTAAAGATCACTCCCACCCTCTATTTCCTTAAAAACAGTAATCTTTGTTAAAGCCTTCTGCACATGGGAAGCTCTCATTTATGTAGGCAAACAGAACATCCAATAGTTGTGCCTTCTTTGTTAACATATAGGAGACAATATAACGTTCAGTTTTGAAATGTCACCCTAAGGGAGATTTAGCTGAGAAGGAAAAGTTTAGAGAAGGTAAGTGTGAGCCACTTACTACCAGGACAATAGCCCAGCTCCAAAAGCCAGTGGTCAATTACAAGCATAACCATGAAAGACAGTTCTTACCCACAGTCACTTTTCCTGGGACTCCAGGGCAGGAAGCCACAAAATAAAGAGATTTCCAGGTCAGCTGGGAGGGCTCCAAAAGGACATTTTTGGGGCTACAGGGATATCCATACAAACACTGCCTGGCCACTGCAGCCATGAGGGAGAGAACATCTGTGCCCTTCTTGCAGAAACTGATCTTTCCCCACATCAGCTGAGGAGACTGAAACCGAGTGAGCGAAACCCCAAATGACAGATGAGCAGCCTGGGGTACACACCTGACCTGAGCGAGGGCATCTACAGGCTGGGCAGAGACCCACGACTTCTGTGCACAGCTGGAGAAATGAGCTGAGTCAGAGTTTCCATCTAGTTTCAGGCCTAAGAAACACAGTGACACTCCGTGATGGGCATCTAAGCTGGACAGTCAGATCTGGGGAGCAAGCATCACTGCAAGCCCACACCTCACACAAACCAGAGAGGTGGGGCAGCCAAGACAAAGCCCAGGGAGAGAGCTGGGCTGACAGAGCGAGGGGAAGAGGGAAGGCACATCATGGAAGGTGGTCATGAGTTAAGAGGGGTCCAGCTCCCCATTCCAGCCACCGTGAGGCACCTGTGGACCTTTTTTCCCTATTCTCAGATTCTGTGAGATTGCTTATTAATAGCTCTGTAATTAACCCCCTGATTTATTTGAGCTAATGTGAAAGGGATTCTGTTCTTTTCAACTAGACAGGGCCTACCTGGAGCCTGGTAACCTAAGACACATTCTCTGTACGGCTGCAGGGCAGGAGGCCTTGGGCTGCTCTATACACCACACCAGCAGCTCACACTCACTCCCTTGCCAAGAGGGCCATGTTTTGCTGTATTTTCATCTCCTCAAAGACAAATAATTAACAACCCTACCCTTTAGTAAGGACTCTCGTTTTCCCCAATTTACGGTCTCAATGAATGGTAGCTTCATACAACACACCAAAAATAAAAACTGGGGTGACAATTTGGATAACTCAAGTGACCTATCAAAATATCAACCTAATTCAGTTTTCCATATGATTACAAAGCTGAAAACTTGCCATAGATTAATGTAATTTTGGTTTCTAAGCAAGTCAAATGGTTTTGACCATCTCTTAATACTGTCCTTTACTCAGCATTTGATTAATAAACACCAGAAACCCAGGTTTAATCCTAAAATGTCAAATTCTTGTCACATGCAGGCATGGCTCAGCTTGGGGAGAATTTATAACAGTGGTGTTATAGCCAATTACAAAGACTGTAGCACACTTAACATAATAACAATTGCTCGCCTGCCAACATGTTCTCCAACTGAAGATGAGTGATAGAGTGTTTTTCAGTTTGCATTTTATTTTATTCTTTTGCCCATTTCTGCCTCTCATCCATGCTGTTTGGTCAAGGAGTTCTGTGGTTGATTTCTGAATTGCCCATGATGTGGGCCTGTTAGCCAGAAATGTGAAATCTGGACAGTTGGTCGTGACTAATTTGCGTTGCCCTCCCTCCAAGAGCTCCCCACAGCTCTCTGATATGCCACCTTATTAACATTCAGCACCGAGGACAGCAACAACAGGCGGCCTCTGAAAACTCCTGTCTTAGGACTGCACACTGGCTTTTTTCTGGGCTTAAAGTTTATCCCGTCTTGTTTCTCCCAAGCTTAATTTGCCCAAAAGAAAAATAAGTTGGGTGCAACCGAGATTTTTTTTTTAATGTAATGATCTAATTACATTCAGCCCCATCCCCTAAAGCAGGAACGTTGCATACTCTACCTAAGAAGGCTTCCTTAATTTCAGTCTTGTCAGTTCGCCGGATAATTTTCACCACACAAATAACAGCCAGGGGTGTGAGGAAAGAAATAGCCTGGAAGAAATAACAAACAATCCCTTATGAGGACATCAGTTTGTCATCAGAAGGGCTGGCTGATAATTAGTTCCCGTTACTTTCGTTGAGATCCACTAGGTGCAGGATCTTACTGAACTCCTGACCTCAAACACAAAAGGATGATTTATATCTATACTCAGAGAAATTGAAGTTCTGATTGTAGGTTATAACTGATTCGTAATTGCTGGGAGCCATGTTTAAAGTGGTGACTTTTGAAATGGAAAAGAATCGTCTATAATTACGATGAATCATCTCTGCCAGCGAGTCCCCTCATGCGTCCTCTGCAGAAGGGGGAAAGAACCTCTGGCTTCTCGTTCCCGTCTCTCCGGCAACGTGAGAGCATGGGACTTAGTTAAAGCCAATCCATTCATTTCCTTTCAGTGTGCTTTTGTTGAATATTTATTTCTTCTGCAAAGCAGGACTTAGTCCTCTTGCATAAACTCTGTACCCTCCCCCTGTCCCCTTTGCACCACACAAGACTCAGCACATGTGCATTGAATTAAGCTGCTGGGATTCAGACGCAGTCAACATTCATGAAGAAACCTACTATGAGGCAGGAAGTGGGAGGGATCGTCAAGCCCAGGGGTCTCTCCAGCCCTCCCGGTGCTCTGTGACTGCCTCCTCCAGGCTCAAGGACTAGGTGATGTGCCCAGGGACACACACACAGGCCAGGCTTTAGAGATCAGCTTTTTTTGCCTCCCATATTGAGTCTTTCTTTCCAGCTTTCCATAATTGGTAAGGTGTTTTTAAACATTCCAGCAACCAAGGAAAAGGCATTTATAGTACTTCCTTATAATGACAACTTCACAGGCTTTGACATTGGAAAAAACTGAACATCTCACAAATGGCCTAGCAGTCACTGGCGGGACAGGCTGGGTGTGATAACTGTTAACCAACTACTGTTGACGCTTCTGGTAATCTTCATCTTTGCTCTAATGACATGTCACTTCCTAGAGAGAAGCTTCCTGATGGAACGAAGGCATGGACCAAAGATGCTTTTCTTTTATAGAATCAGAATTCATGCACATGAACAAAAGCTTCTGAAATAATTTTACATGCTCTGCACACTAGCCTGCCAGAGCTCAAATCATCGCAGGGGTCTCTCCTCTTGGGGGACTGTCTTCAGAGACAGTTTATGAGACACAAAAAAATCCTTCTGCTGACTTGCCAGTTTCTTCCTGACCACAGAGGGTAGTAACCAGTCTGACGAGCCTCCTTATCAGCTACAGCCAGGGAGGACCTGGACCACTTAGAAGTCAAATAAGCCAATCTCATCGCCCCCGAGGGTATTCCCAGGCAAACGGCACAGGTGCCAGAGGCAGATGTATGACAGGAGATTCTGACCTGAGACAGAGAAAGCAGAGAATTTGCCCCAGGAGCTACTCGGAAAGGTCACACTGACTCCCGAGTTAGACATTCCAGTGAGCCTGTGAAAGTTTCCACAAGTTCCCAGGTGGCTCTCATACTTAAATGACTGCAGGGCTTCTTAAAATGCTGATTCCCTCACATATACCTCTATGGCAGGTTGGGGAATCTGTATTTTCTAATAACAGCATCTCTTTTTTTTTTTTTAGAGACAGAGTCTCACTTTATCTCCCTCAGTAAAGTGCCGTGGCGACACCCAGCTCACAGCAACCTCCAACTCCTGGGCTTAGGCGATTCTCTTGCCTCAGCCTCCCGAGTAGCTGGGCCTACAGGAGCCCACCACAACGTCCAGCTAGTTTTTTGTTGTTGCTCCAGTTTGGCCAGGGCCAGGTTTGAACCCGCCACCCTCGGTATATGGGGCCGGCGCCCTACCCACTGAGCCACAGGCGCCACCCAATAATAGCATCTCAAGTGGTATTGACACTGGGGTGTGGGAATCTGCTGCAGAGTTTGTATTCACACATTCAGAGCAACA
>CAUYON010054922.1:0-25851 GCA_963573935.1 Arctocebus calabarensis
GCGCCTGTAGTCCCAGCTGCTTGGGAGGTGGAGGCAGGAGACTCACTTGAGCCCAGGAATTGGAGGTTGCTGTGAGCTGTGATGCCACAGCACTCTATCCAGGGTGACAGCTTGAGGCTCTGTCTCAAAAAAAAAAAAAAAAGATTAAAACATCATACTCCTGACTACTCTTTGGTGAAATTTAAGATTTCACAAGACACTGAAAAGTGAAACTTTAAAGCCTAGCAGTGGAATGTTAGTGCCAAAAGCAAGAACTCTGAAGTCAAGCTACTTGGATTCAAAATCTTAGAATTATCCCTTAACATATAATCTTGAGCAAGTTACTTAATTTTTCTGTAGCTCCTTCTCTATAAAATATGGGGAACAATAGGACCTACTTTAAAGGGTTGTGGGGTTGAAGGTAATATATATACATAACCTGCTTAGTGCAATGCCTGGTACTTGTGGGGAACATGCAATATACGTTCATTACAGGTACTGCTGTTATTTTTCTTTTTCTGGAATCAAGCCTTAAACTTTAGGTAGTCCTTAGCGAGGATTAGATATGCTTCACTAAGCAACACCATCCTGGATCTGAAACACATCAGTTCCTTATTCAATGGGTGAGGTGAGGGGCCAAGAAGCAAAACATGGAAGGAAGGAACAGAGCTGGGGGGGAGGGGGGATGCATTCCATTCAAGAAAGTCACACTGAACCCACAAGATAGAGTTCACAGCAAGAGCTGGCCTTGAAGGCTGAACAGAGAGATAGTGGACTGCTTCTTCACAGCCAGGCTCCCTGTGCCATCCCTAAGTAGCTAACATCTGAGAGGAGAACACTTACAGCTCCTTGACAGCCCAACTGCCTGACAGGACCACTTAATGGAGACGACAGTTTCCTGAAGTTCAGATCCTACCTTGCTGCAAACTGGAACATGAAGTTCTCTAAAAAGCAGAAAAATATTAGGGGAACAAAGAAACTGCCAAGTCAGAGAGCAGGAGGCTGGCGCGTAGGTATAATTATTTTGGGACTATCTGAACAGATCCATGAGCGTGAATTTTCACAGCTACAGATTATTGGAGGCTACATAATAAAAGGTTTAACTTAAAGTACACTGGTTGCTTGAAAAATTAAATGTATCCATATATGGATAGGTAGGTAAGTAAAAGACAAACTCTCAAAGAAAACGTTTTTAGATTAGAAATGAAAATCTACAAATTACATAATTATACTTACATATGAAACTGTAACAAGCAAAGAATAAAACTTCCAACACATTACCAACAGACCATAAATTTCCAAGTCGGCCTATTCTAAATAGAATTATTTTATCTTGCAAAGACCACAATTTTGTGAACTGACACTTTAGTAATTACACATGGCCTTGTATCAACTATGTTACTATACATATTTGATATGGATTATAAAGGACTGTGAGCATCCTACTCAAAACTCTGTAAACTCTTCTTTTTAAATTGGCAAGTGGTAAGAAAAAACTTAAATTCAGATCATGCCAAATTTAAAGTCATAGTTCTTTATTATTTATCCTAGAGGAGAAAAAATTGCCACTTCCCCCTCTTAGGTCTTCTATTAAAAAAACACAGTTCTTCTATCTCAACTCATTTTCACAAGCACAGTAATGCTCCTAGAGGATGGAGTTGAAAAACAAACAGCACAACAGACAATATTTCAGTTGCCTGTTCTAATACCACATTCAAAAGCAAGGTAAGGTCACAGAATAAAAAGCCAGTGAACCAAGGCAAGGTTCAGTATTAAGATCAAACCAAACTACCTTCCTCCCTCACCCTTCCATTCTCCATCAGAGATGAACCTCCCTGTAACAGGAATTCAGGGATATGTTATACCCTGCGGACAATTAAAAGAAAAGACTTAGGAAAAACGTGTAAGGACCACAAGAGTTAAAATTCCTCAAAAAAAAAGAAAGAGCATTCCCTTAAACCAGTATGCAGGTGCATGTATAATAATTTAATAGAATAAACAGACTGTATGCTTTTAAGAAGGGAAGTGAAAATGAGATTGGGGAAAAAAGTTTATTTTCTCAGTAGTCTTCTAAAGAAAGTAGTTCTACTCATTGAAAGGTAAAATTTAGGCAGATATATTGTCATAAACTTTTTCAATCTGTTTATGTTTTTTAATATATTAATATCTGTAGCAAAATTTTTATTCTCTATTTTTACAACAAAACTTAACTAGCTGCGAACATTCTCAGCTCAGCCCTAGAAAGATTTTACGGTCTAGACCAGTGTTTCTCAACCGTTTTTATCTCATGGCATACTTGAACTTGTGCTGTTAAACTTCCACAGCACACTTAAATCATATTGATTAAAAAAGAAGAAGAAAGAAAGAGTAGCATAAAGACTATACTTACTGCACTTTAAACGTCTTTCAAAAATAATTAATCATCTTTAAAAATTCTTGTGGCACATCTAAGATCCTCTCAACACCAATCTGTTGAGACATACCAGTTGAAAACCACTGCCATAGGGCCGGGCGCAATGGCTCACTCTTGTAATCCTAGCACTGTGGGAGGCTAAGATGGGTGGACTGCCTGAGCTCACGGATTTGAGACCAGCCCAAGCCAGAACGAGACCTCTTCCTAAAACATAGCTGGGTGTTGTGGTGGGCACCTGTAGTCCTAGCTACTTGGGAGGCTAAGGCAAGAGAATCACTAAAGCCCAAAAGTTTGAGGATGCTGTGAGCTGTGACACCTCAGCACTCTACCCAGGGCGACAAAGTGAGACTCTGCCTCAAAAAAAAAAAAAAAAAAGGAAAATGCTGGTCTATACTTACATAGTCTAATATAGTAGGCACCAGCCAGCCATGTGACTCCTGAACACCTGAAATGTAGCTAGTCCCAATCCATGTAAAAAATGTAATATATGGCGCCTGTGGCTCAATGGGCCAAGGCGCCAGCCACGTACACCTGAACTGGCGGGTTCGAATCCAGCCCGGCCCACCAAACAACAATGACGGCTACAACCCAAAAAAATGGCCGGGCGTTGTAGTGGACGCCTGTAGTCCCAGCTACTTGGGAGGCGGAGGCAAGAGACTTGCTTGAGCCCAGGAATTGGAGGTTGCTATGAGCTGTGATGCCATAGCACTCTGTCCAGGATAACAGCTTGAGGCTCTGTCTCAAAAAAATAAAAATAAATAAATAAATAAATAAAAATGTAATATATATACCAGATTCTGAAGATAATAGTAAAAAAATGATTAAACTGTCTTCTTGATAAATTTTTCTATTGATTAAATATAGAAATGATAGTATTTTGGATATACTAGGCTAAATAAAATACATTATTAAAATCAATTTCAGGAGTCGGGCATAGTGTTTCATGCCTGTAATCCTAGCACTTGGGAGGTTGAGGTGGGTGGATTATCTCAGCTCACGGTTCGAGACCAGCCTAAGCCAGAGTGAGACCCTGTCTCTAAAAAATAGCCGGGCGTTGTGGTGGGCGCCTGTAGTCCCAGCTACTTGGGAGGCTGAGGCAAGAGAATCCCTTGAGCTCAAGAACTAGAGGTTGCTCTGAACTATTATGCCACAGCACTCTACTGACAGTGACAAAGTGAGACTCTGTCTCAAAAAGAAAGAAAAACAAATATCACCTTTTTTTACTTTTTTTATATGACTTCTAGAAAAATTTATATATGTGGCCCTCAATCTGTTAGATAGCACTGATCTAGACAATGCCAACAAGTAACATAATTAACCTACGAGTTAAAGGAGGCATTCCCTGAAAATGACTTCTGCAATAGCCAATTCAATATTGAGAATTGCCAATTACCTATGTCACAGAAACTTGGCCCAAGTTACAAGGCACTCAATACTCAAACATTGCCTTAGGAGAGAACCTCAAATAAGATATCAAAAGTTACATTCTAAACTCAACTTAATTCCATTAAAAAAAAATGTTTATTGAGCTACTGACTGGTTTACTGCTCTGCCCTTGCACAGCTTATTAGCAGCCATTCTCAACAAGGGTTGGTTCTCTGAGAGAATTAAATTAAGTCTTATAGCCCTAAGTCAGCAGTTCTTACACAGTTTGGTCTCAGGACTCCTCCTCCTTAAAATTAATAAGAGCCTTTAAAGCAGGTCTATCAATACTTACATAGAAATAAAATTAAAATCAGAAATTAATGTCTGGGCACAGTGGCTCACATCTGTAATCCTAGCACTCTGGGAGGCCAAGGTGGGTGGATAAGCTTGAACTCACAAGTTCAAGACAAACCTGAGCAAAAAGCAGGACCCCATCTCTACTGAAAATAGGAAAAAAACTGAGCTAAGAGGATTGCTTGAGCCCAAGAGTTGGAGGTTGCTGTTAGCTATGATACCATGGCACTCTACCCAGGGCAACAGAGTGACCCTCTGTCTAAAAAATAAATAAATAAAGAGGCTGGTCACACTGGCTCACACCTATAATCCTAGCACTCTAGAAGTATGAGGCAGGTGGACTGCCTGAGCTTACAGGTTTGAGATCAGCCTGAGCCAGAGGGAGACCTCATCTCTAAAAATAGCTAGGCGCTGTGGCAGGCACCTGTAGTCCCAGTTACTTGGGAGGCTGAGGCAAAAGAATCACTTAAGCCTAAGAATTTGAGGTTGCTGTGAGCTGTGACACCATAGCACTCCACCAAGGGTGACAAAGTGAGAATCTGTCTCAAAAATAAATAAAGTCAGAAATTAAAACAAAAATTTTAAAGACAAGCATGCACTCCCTCAGCCATCAGAACCATTACATCATCATACATATTCAGGCTCTTTAAAATCTCCATTTTAAGGGGACGGCGCCTGTGGCTCAGCGAGTAGGGCGCCAGCCCTATATACCAAAGGTGGCAGGTTCAAACCTGACCTTGGCCAAACCGCAAAACAAAAAAATAGCCAGGCGTTGTGGCAAGAGCCTGTAGTCCCAGCTACTCAGGAGGCTGAGGCAAGAGAATTGCCTAAGCTCAGGAGTTGGAGGTTGCTGTGAGCTGTGTGACGCCATGGCACACTACTGAAGGTGACAAAGTGAGACTCTGTCTCTACTAAAAAAAAAAAAAAAGAAAGAAATTCTCCATTTTAAGAAAGTACAATTTTAAAAAATGTTTTAGCAGTTTTCATCTGGGGGACCGACCGTTAAGAGTCTTAAACACTCTGTGATCCCTAGATCAAATTCTGAGAACAGCTGCCCTAAGAGATCATTATATGTAACGAATTAACTTGTCTTCCAAGCTTCCAGAATGGTACCACCTTTGGGAGAAGTGAGGAAATAGTCACTTCATTTTTTTTCTGTAGGGTTTCATTTTTTCACAGGTCCCATACGAGAATAGCTGGCTGGAAAGGAATTTAAATACCTTTGAAATCAGTCTTGGTGAAAAACCATTTTCTTTTAAACTTACTAGATGGGCAGCACCTGTGGCTCATTGAGTAGGGCGCCAGCCCCATATACGGAGGATGGCGGGTTCAAACCCGGCCTCAGCCGAACTGCAACAAAAAAATAGCCGGGTGTTGTGCCGGGTGCCTGTAGTCCCAGTTAGTTGGGAGGCTGAGACAAGAGAATCGCCTAACCCCAGGAGCTGGAGGTTGCTGTGAGCTGTGAAGCCATGGCACTTTACCAAGGGTGACAAAGTAAGACTCTGTCTCTAAAAAAAATAAAATAACTTACTAGAATATAGAATTATTATCTGAAAATAGGTTTAAAGAAATCCCAAACTTTAACACAAGCTGGACTCTTAAGTTAAACCTGCCATGTATTAAATGACTATGATTAATAATGTGCCTGGGGGCCAAGGTCAAGATACAGCCTGGATGTATTCTTGGGAAAATCCTAACCTCTACACTGGATCTACTTCCTTAATTGGAGTATGTATTTCAATTTGTAGCAAATGGTCAAATCGAGTACTATGGGAAGATGCAAAGATGCATATTTGGAAAGAACCAATTATTCTATTCACTTTACATGCCAATCACACTGTCTCTGGGAAATATGTAGCTGTCAAGCCAGAGGAATGGCTGGGATACAAGGATGCTAGCCAACTCCAGATAAGCAGTTAACACTGCTAACAAGGGTCAGTCGGTTTTCAATAAAATCCAAAGAAAGTACTTAACAACTATAAAATACAGCATTTTTGCCTAGCACGGTGGCTCACACCTGCAATCCTAGCACTCTGGGAGGCCGAGGCAGATGGACTGCCCAGAGCTCATAGGTTTAAGACCAGCCTGAGCAAGAGCAAGACCCTGTCTCTAAAATAGCCAGGCATGATGGCGGATGCCTGTAGTCCCAGCTACTCAGGAGACTGAGTCGAGAGAATCACTTGAACCCAAGACTTTGAGGTTGCTGTGAGCTATGAAGTCAAGCGCTCTACTGAGGGTGACAAAGTGAAAGTCTGTCTCAAAAATAAAATAAAATACCGCATTTTTTAGGTGAGCAGTTTAAATTGTATTATTTTGTACTTCTCTGAGCTGTACTGAATGGTGAACATACAATAATTTATGGATATACAATGTCTGCAGGATAACTTACTGAAAGTGGGAAAATATACCATGAAATAAATACTATTCTTGGAAGTATTTCCACATTGGAACATGGTATATTGCGCAAAATTAATAAATGGACTCTTAAGTTAAACCTGCCATGTAATGAAGCAAAGGAAATTTTCTGGTGATTACTTGAAATTCAAGGCATAGAAGGAAAATTCTTAACTATAGACAAAAAGAAAATGAGTTCTAGTAATTCCCATCTGGTCAACATTTACCCTTTCAAAGACCAGAAGTCCTATTGGTGTCTCAAACGTTAATAGGTGACTCTCAGTGACACTGACATTGCTGTTATTATTGCTGTCTTAATGTTTACAAAGCCCCAACAATGTTCCATATGGTTTACAGACAAATCAACTGCTGCCCTCCAGGTCTGTAGGTCTTTAAATGGAAGAAAGGAGGGCGCTGACAGCAACAGTGAAGGTCAAGTAAGAATTATTTACAAAGCATTATCCAATTTTTCATTTTCTGGTGTTTATTTCAGATTTGCCAAATTGTGTAAGTTTAAGAAGAAAATGTTTAGAAGAGGTTTAATGGCTTAATTCCAAAGTTATGAAGCTTTTTAAAAGGATACCCTGAAGCCCTAAAGGGAAAGAAAGAGAAGGAAGAGCGGGAAAGAGGGAGAAGGTAAACAGGAGAAGAGAGTGGAAGACCTGGGTAGAAAAGGGAAATGAGGAAGAAAAGATTGAGCTAGTGCCAACTTGTTTAACAAGGTAGTTCTGGGCGGCTCCTGTGGCTCAGCGAGTAGGGCGCCGGCCCCATATACCGAAGGTGGCGGGTTCAAGCCCGGCCTCGGTCGAACTGCAAAACAAAAAAATAGCCGGGTGTTGTGGCAGGTGCCTGTAGTCCCAGCTGCTTGGGAGGCTGAGGCAGGAGAATCGCCTAAGCCCAAGAGCTGGAGGTTGCTGTGAGCTGTGTGACGCCACGGCACTCTACCCAGGGCGATAAAGTGAGACTCTGTCTCTACAAAAAAAAACAAGGTAGTTCTAATAAAGTAGCGACCAAAGACCAATATCTAAGAAAGTGTCTAAGTTCCTGTGGCTCAGTGAGTAGGGCCATATACCGAGGGTGGCGGGTTCAAACCCAGCCCTGGCCAAACTGCAACCAAAAAAAGCCAGGTATTGTGGGGGGCGCCTTGGGAGGCTGAGGCAAGAGAATCACCTAAGCCCAAGAGCTAGAGGTTGCTGTGAGCTGTGTGACACCACGGCACTCTACTGAGGGTGATATAGTGAGACTCTGTCTCTACAAAAAAAAAAAAAAAGAAAGTGTAGCTCAAGCGGCTAAAGCGCCAGCCACATACACCAGAGCTGTTGGGTTCGAAAGCAGCCCAGGCCTGCCAAACACCAAGGACAACTACAACCAAAAAATAGCCAGGTGTTGTGGCAGATGCCTGTGGTCCCAGTTACTTGGGAGGCTGAGGCAAGAGAATCACCTAAGCCCAAGAGTTTGAGGTTGCTGTGAGCTGTGACACCACGGCACTCTACCCAGGGCAACAGCTTGAAGCTCTGTCTCAAAAAAAAGTGTATAATGACAAAATAATACCAGGTGAGTATCCCTTACCCCAAATGCTTAAAACCAGAAGAGTTTTGGATTTCCAATTCTTTTTTAATTTTGGAATATTTCCACATACCTACTGAGCTATCTTGGGGTTGGGAGCCAAGTCTAACACAAATTCATTTATGTTTCATATATGTATAGCTTGAAGGTAATTTTTATACAGTATTTTAAGTAATTTGTGTACAAAACAAAATTTGCATTAATACTTATATGTGGAATTTTCTTCTTGTGGCATTACACTGGTGCTCAAAAGTTCCTGATTTTGGAACATTTTGGATTTTCAAATTAGGGATGCTCAACCTCTAACTGTTACAGAAATGCTTTAAAATAAAAGAAAAACAAGGAGAAGTAGTTAGTCAAAGGAAAAAATCTAAAGTTATGAAGGGAAATTAAGCTATGAAAGATGAAATTAGCCCCAGAGAAAAAAGACTGGGGAAAGAATTTGGCAATGTGCCCTGAATATGAGGTTGTAAGAAGGCAAAAAGCTGAATGAATTTTAAGATGAATTTTTTTAATGAAGTATATGCTACTCTTCCCCAGAGTGCCAACTCATAGGTAAAAATAACAGACTCACAGAAGGATTACGCTCTTCCTAAGAAGAACATTTGTCAAGGAGCCTGTGTACTGTTAAACACATTTAGATGTAGAACCTAGAACACTCAAAGATGTTTTAAAGCACCAGCAGAGAAGAGAGTTCAACTCATTTTAACTTTCTTAAACTTCCCCTATGGAGATTTACTACATTGGGTATCTTGCTAACCTTACAGTGGCAATATTGTTCTGAGTGAATAAAATCAGAAACAGTTCATACTTTAAATTGTTTTAAAAATTATACCAATATGCCCCCAAGGCCTAATAACACAGTCTTCATGCAGCAGCAGCAACTGAGTGAACCAAGGGAACACGGTAACTGTTGAAAAACTATCGTAAGTTCCTCATCTCTTGACATCTCCCAATTATTTGACAACGAAAACTAAAGAAGACCAGGAAGCAATCTCCATTGTCAGCATCTTGCCCTCCTTTCTGAATGTCCTCCTTCTAATGCATCCTTCGATGCCAGCAGTGTGAGCTAATCCCAAGAGCAGCATCTCTGCCCAACCATTCTCAGCTGAATGGTGAAACGCTAGAGGTCTTCCCTGTGCAGCCTGGAGCTAAGAAGCCACCTCCTTGTTCCCATCAAGAACACAGCATCAGCTACCTTCTGAGTGGCTTTCCTAATCACAATCACGTACTACCAGAGCTGGCAAAAATTTCCATCAAAATGGGAATGTTTTATCTGATAGCGTTTTCCATTTATTCCAGTTTCAGTAAGTTCCTTATTATTTAGTAATCATCATGTATCAAGTCAAACAAATCTTATTTCCAAAACGAATGTTCGTGTTTCAGGTGATAAACAGTATAGTTTAAGAAACTTAAATTGATCCCTGGAAAATCTAATAGTAAACACTAATTAATTTTTAAATTTCTGAAAATGTATTATGAAACCAAGAAGAAGATAAACGACATTACCATAGGAAAAAACTGAAAAATGATTCCACTGAAATGTAACTTTTTATTATGCAGATTAGACATAACCACATTAATTGTCAAAAGACAGGAACATGAAGTATGTGGTTAATATAACAGAGTTAACACTAAACAAGATTGCTTGTGCTTTTGCTTATCAGGCTCACAGGCGTCTGAAATGCTCTCCTCCTATGACAGTCCCAAACTGACGTTAGAGTCCAAGTCTAGAATGTTAAAAAGCTGCTAAAGCACCAAGAAGAATTTTATTTAAAGTATCATAACTCCAGATGACTAAAATATTGAATATAGTTAATAATAGTGATTTTTAAAAAATCATTAGAAGTATCTACAATTTAAGCAAAAACAAGTTATTCTACTGTCGATGGGACCCTCTTTTATGTCTTACCTGTAAAACACATGACCCTCACCCTAATTTATTGCCAAGAAGAGTCAAAAGAATCTCCAGATATCAGAACAGATTTTTTTTTTTTTTTTTTGAGATAGAGTCTCAAGCTCTATCTCCTGGCTACAGAACCTGAACAGAATCCAGCCCAGCCTGAACTTTTGAGATAAATCACCAAAACATCCTTTTCTTAGGCAAAATGCTTTTTTCTTTCCTATCTTAATCCATTGTAGAAATTACAGCCCTGCGTAGAGTGCTGTAGCATCATAGCTCACAGCAACCTCCAACTCTTGGGTTCAAGCAACAATCCTCTTGCCTCAGTTTTTCTATTTTTTAGTAGAGACAGGGTCTCAGTCTTGCTCGGGCTGGTCTCAAACTCATGAGCTCAAGCAATCCACCTGCCTCAGCCGCCCAGAGTTCTAGGATTATAGCCATGAGCTACTGTGCCCAGCCCAGAAATAGTTTTAAGACATATTTGTATAAATATTATTTTGGACAAATAACAGACCATGAGTAGCACCCCCCCCAAAAAAAAAACAAAAAATCACAAAGAATGAGATTTATGAGTTGAAAAAATGGAGGGAGAATGTAGAGAACTAGAAGGAAATAAAATATTAATTGATAATAACTTAATACTAAAAAAAATTATCCCTCCATATTTAAAGTCCTTGTAAATTTTCCTGAGGTCTCTGGGTCACATATTTCTTTAAAGACTAAGTTGGCATTTTTGAAACAATAAAAAAAAAAATTGCCTATGATAAATCAAACTTTTTTAAAGTAGAAAATGGTATAAAATAAGGAACTTGGTGTAAGAAGAATATAAAAACTGTTTATATATACAGCAAAAGAGTCTTTTTCTCTCTGAACAAAATTTTATACAAACCCTGATACATGTGACAGGGGAAAAAAAGTATCTACTTGAGTTAAACTTGAGGAGAAGGTCCAGAAATGAACAAAACATTTTAAAAGCACATCTCGGGGCTGGGTGCACATAGCTCAGTGGTTGGGGCACCCTCCACATGCATTGGGACTGGTGGGTTTGAACCTGGTCTGGGCCTGCTAAACAACGACAACTGCAAGAACAACAACAAATAGTCAGGCCTTATCATGGGCACCTGTAATCCCAGCTCCTCAGGAGGCTGAGGCAAGAGAATCATGTAAGCCAAACAGTTTGAGGTTGCTGTGAGCTTTGATACCACAAGCACCCTATTGAGGGTGACAAGGTAAGACTCTGTCTCCAAAAAAACAAACAAACAAACAAAAAAAGAAACATGGCTCTGAAGAAGAGTTTGGAATTCACTGGGATAGCAAAAAGCAGTGGCGTGGGACTTGGCAGGCAGAGTAATTGAACTCTGAACCCAGCTCTGTCTCTAAGATATGTTTGTAACTTTGGGCAAATCATTTTACCTCTCTGGTCCTCAATGTTTTCATCTATTAAATAAAGGTATGCCAGAACATAACAGGAGTGCAGAGTTATCAAGACAAGGTTCTCAGCTTGGTGCCTGTAGCTCAAGCAGTTAGGGTACCAGCCACATAAACCAGAGCTGGCAGGTTCAAATCCAGCCCAGGCCCACCAAGCAATGGTGACAACTAAAACCAAAAAATAGCAGGTGTTGTGATAGGTGCCTGTAGTCCCAGCTACTTGGGAGGCTGAGGCAGGAGAAGTGCTTGAGCCCAAGAATTAGAGGGTGCTATGAGCTGTGATGCTACAGCACTCTACCCAGGGTGACAGCTTGAGACTCTGTCTCAAAACAAACAAACAAACAAAAAGACAAGGTTCTCATCGGGCCAATTCAAGGTTCTCATTGGGTAATTATAAACTCTGGGGGATTTGGGGTTTGTCTTTTAAAAAATTTTTTATTATTTTTTAAGTTCTAAAGTTCTTATTCACAGAAAATAAATCAGAATCACTACTAGTCATATAATTTTCAATCTTGAACAACTAAAGCAATCAAGTTGTCCCATTCTACAGTGCTGTATAACACATACTGGACCATATGATAATAAGCAGAAACATGCATGTAATACATTTGAGATAATCTTGGCAAATAAACTTATAAAGAGTTTCTTAAAAAAAGGAACTAGGACCTTGAACAATTTTCAACACTTGTAAACAATAAAGTAATTATTGTTTAAAAAAAAGAAAAATAAAAATATAAAAGAATATTTATTATTAAAAAAAGTTTCTTTCCTTTTTTTTTCTTGCTCAGACTTAATTCAGCATCAGAATGTTACTTTCTTAAAAAGCATTTAAATATTAATACATTACAGTAAAGCATAACACCACTGTTTACCCAGAAATGTCTTGGCATCTACTACCAATGTTTTTACTATTGGTAAAGTCAATGTTTCCTACTATTAATAATAGGCACACTCAATAATCAATAACATTGGTATTAATTTCTATCCCACTTACAGAACTATAGTAAACTAAATGAGATGGAATGTGATATAGGCCACAATTAAGTTAAACTAACTAAACCATAAATTACAAATTAACTAGGAAGACAAAAGCATAGAAACCAGAAATCCAAGTCTAAGAAATATTGCCTATGTGATCCAAATTTGAGGATGTTCCCATTTATAAAAAATGTCTTGCTGAGCGCGGTGGCTCATGGCTGTGATTCTAGCACTCTGGGAGGCTGAGGTGTGCAGATCACCTGAGCTAGAGCAAGACCTTTCTCGAAAAATAGCCAGGTATTACGGTCGGTGCCTGTAGTCCCAGGCTGAGGCAAGAGAATCACTTGAGCCCGAGAGTTAGAGGATGCTGTGAGCTATTATGTCAGGGCACTCTCCCAGGGCAATAAAGTAAGATTCTCTCAAAAAAATTAGTTTTGACAAACTACAAAATTAGCAAAACAACAACAGAGGAATAGAACTAAGACTAGGCAGCCACAATGACCAGTCCAAACTATTATCCAATTGATTCATTTATTAACATAAGTGTATGTTTATATCCCAACTATTTCTTTAAAAAAAAGAAAAAAGGACTAAGTTATTCACAAAATAAACATAAAATAGAGCAATTAAAAATAAAAACAAACAGGTTCTTTCATCCTTATTTTCTCAAAACTACAGCACCTTGGAAAAAGGCCAAATACTTGTAGACATGCAGTGGGCATCACACAGTATTCCAATGGGGAAATTGTGTATGTGCTGAGCTTGTCGAAAAGAACAGACAGAAGGAGTTCTGGCCCTCACCTCCCCAAATCTCAGCTTTTTAACCAAAGAGGGATGAAGAAAACCAGGATTGTCCTCTGGTTCCTACAAAGTAGGTCAGGTCTGTGTGTAATTGTTGGGTTTCACATTCCTTCAGAAAAAAGAAGAGATGTCAATTTACGGAGGTTTTTAACAAACAGCAAATTTAGGTTGGAGGTAGAGGAAAAATAGTGTCGCTGCTGCTGATCAAAAAATTAAATAAAGAAACAGCCTTTTAGGCTTGGTGCCTGTAGCTCAAGAGGCTAAAGCTCCAGCCACATACACCAGAGCTGGCGGGTTCGAATCTAGTGTGGGCCCGCCAAACAATGACAGCTACAACCAAAAATAGCCAAGCATTGTGGTGGGTGCCTGTGGTCCCAGCTTCTTGGAAGGCTGAGGCAAGAGAATCGCTTAAGCCCAGGAGTTGGGAGGTTGCTGCGAGCTGTGATGGCATGGCACTCTACCCAGGGTGACAGCTTAAGGCTCTGTCTCAAAAAAAAAAAAAAGAAAAGAAAAAGAAAAGAAAGAAAAGAAACAGTCATTTGTTTTTAGCAACAGTAAACCAGGAGATTTTTTTTGGGGGGGGGGGGTGTTTGCTTGTTTTGAGACAGAGTCTCACTCTGTCACCTTTGGTAGAGTGTCTTGGCATGATAGCTTACAACCACTTCAGACTCTTGGGCTCAAGCAACTCTCTTGCCTCAGCCTCTTGAGTAGCTGGGACTACAGGGACCCTCCACAATGTCCAGCTACTTTTAGAGCCGGGGGTCTCATTCCTGCTCAGGCTGGTCTCAAACTCCTAAATACAAGCAATCTATCAGCTTCTGCCTGCCAGAGTACTGGAACTACAGGCGTGAGCCAATGTGCCCAGCCAGGAAGCTAGTTTTGAGGCAGGTAGGATAAGAGGCCTAAATGCTTTCTTAGGTTACCACCACTAAATTTGAACTTGTGGATGGATTCTCCTAGTTTCATCTTCTTCCTAGGTATATTCCCTACACAGCTAAGTTAAATGTAAAGAAACTCAGAAAAAAATTCCAAATATATTTACTGACTTTATATACACAAGCATGTGCCAAAATAATAAGAATTACTATTTTCATTACCAAAATCATTTCTTTAGAAAAAGAATCACTGAAAGGTTCCTTGCAACAACACCCTAATAAAAATGTTTATTGTTAGGGCGGTGCCTGTGGCTCAAAGGAGTAGGGCACTGGCTCCATATACTGGAGGTTGGGGATTCAAATCCAGCCCTGGCCAAAAAAAAAAAAAAAAGTTTTATTGTGAAATATGTCATGCTCAAACCATAGTTCCATTTGTGTTCCGCCATTTCACAACAAGTACCCCACTACTCTAAGAAAACTACTGTCCTGAAGTTTGCTCATTAGTTGCTCTTCCTTATAATTTTATCATATAAGCAAACTCCAAATAACATTATTTAGATATGCCTTTTGCACACTTCATGCAAACAGAATCATAATTATTATTCTGTCTTTTTTTGGTCCCTATTACATTTGTAATATTCCCCAATATGTATCATCAATGAAGATATATACAGTTAGCATTATTAGCAAATAATCTTTTCATGAATACACCAATTGTATTTATGCTTTGTAGTTGCTGGACATTTGAGTTGTTTGGATTTTCTGCTACTATGATCAATACTTTATTTTATTTTATTTTATTTTGAGACAGAGCCTCAAGCTGTCACCCTGGGTGGAGTGCTGTGGCATTACAGCTCACAGTAACCTCCAATTCCTGGGCTCAAGCAAGTCTCTTGCCTCCGCCTCCCAAGTAGCTGGGACTACAGGCGCCCCCCACAACACCCGGCCATTTTTTGGTTGCAGCCATCTTTGTTTGGCGAGCCCAGGCTGGATTTGAACCCGCCACCTCAGGTGTACGTGGCTGGTGCCTTAGCCCGTTGAGCCATAGATGCTGAGCCTATGATCAATACTTTAAAATAAGTATTTTTATAAATGTCTTTCAGGCCATGAGTACAAGTTTCACTATGGTATATACTTAGGAATCACTGGGTAAAACCAAACTGTTTTCCAAAATGGTTATGTTCACCAGTGGGACTGTCCTTACTAAATCATGTCAATCTACAACAACTTTCATTTAGTATTTTATCTTACTTTTTAGAGACAGGGTCTTGGTCTTGCTCTGTCCTACAGGCTGGAATGCAATGGCATAATTATATATGAAAAGATCTCAATCATTTTAGTAACTGAGGAAGTGCAAATTAAAACAGTGAAGAACTATTTGTGCCCCCTCCCCCAAAAGACTAGGAAAAAGAAAAATTTACAGTTGGCTGGACATGGTGGCTCATGCCTGTAATTTCAGCACTCTGCAATGCCAAGATGGGAGGATTATTTAGCCAGCTGGGCAACATAGCAAGACCCCATCTCTAAAAAAAATTCAAAATGTGCTTGCAGTCCTAGCTACTCAGAAAGCTGAGGCAGGAGTACTGCTTGAGTCCAGGAGTTCAAGACCAGCCTTACTTATTATAGTGAGATCCCTTCTCTCCCCCCAAAAGAAAAGAAATAGCCAGGCATAATGGTGTGTGCCTATAGTACCAGTTACATGGGAAGCTGAGGCAGGAGGATTGTTTAAGCCCAGGAATTTAAGGTTGCAGTGAGCTATGATGGTGTCACTCTCTCTAGTCTGGGCAATAGATGGAGACCCTGTCTCCAAAAAAAAAAGAAACCTCGGGAACTGCTATATCAGACACAGGTGGTATCTTCTCATTCTCTGTCACTAAATCTCTTTTATGTTCCATCTCTTCTTTCTCTATATTAATTCTGGACATTTTCTTCACCTCTATCTTCCAAGTCACTAATTCAGTCTTTAACTCCATCTAATCCACATCTTTCCTTTGTGTTTTCAACTACAAATGTTTTTCAGCTTGCAATGAGGTTATATCTCAATAAGCCCCTCTTAAGTTGAAAATACCATAAGGCAAATGCATTTAATACACCTAATCTACTGAACATCATAGCCTGACCTTCCATAAACATGCTCAGAAGACTTACATTAGTCTATAGTTGAGCAAAATCATATAACACAAAGCCTACTTTATAATAAAGTACTAAATATCTCATATAGTCTACTGAATAATTTACTGGAGTATGGTTTGTACTGGATGCACATCACTTTCAGAGTATCATAAAGTAGAAAGACCTTAAATCAAACCATAAATCAGCGACTGCCTGTATGTTTTTTACTTCTAGAAAGTTCTGCTGACATGTATGTATCTTTAATATTTTCTCATCACTTTTAAGAGCCTTTTCATATTTTTAATCTCCTTCTTTATTTCTTTATATACCTGTAGTCCTTATGAGACTGTGGTTACTGCTGGGGTTTTAGTGACTTGTTAATTAAAGCAACAGGATCCAGTGTCACATGCCTGCAGTCTCAGCTACTTGGGAAGCTGAGGCAATATGGCAGCTTGAAATCCGGGAGACCTATCTCTGAAGAAACCAACACCATCACCACCACTTATTTTGCTCACAAATTAGCAATCTATTCAGGACTCAGAGAAAAGGGTTTGCCTCTACTCCATGTGGTATCTTGACAGGATGTTGGAAGATCCACTTTCAAAATGGCTTATGCAGGCTGGCAAGTTAGTCCTGACTGTCAGCAAGCAGCCAAGGTCTCAGTTACTTTCCACCTGGATCTCTCCATGGGCTTCTTCATAACATGGTGATGGGTTCCAAGAATGAGTATCCCAAGTGAATAAAGAAGAATTGTGTGGTATTATTATGAGCTAGCCTAAGAAATAATATAGTATCACTTCTGTCATAACGTCACTTCTTTTGTTTGAAGCAGTCACAAAGGCCTGCCCGGGTTCAATGGAAGAGAGAGACTCCAATTCTCAATGGCACAAAAGAAAAGTTCTGGAAGAGCACATAGTTCAGGAAATAGCATTGTAGCCATATTTGGAAAATATGATCTGCCACATCTGATCAACTCAAAGTCGCTTGTTTTCCTGTGGAAGCTTGCATCTCTTGCAACTTCATCTACAAAAATTTTTTGAGGCCTGACCATAAAGGGTGTTTCTGTAGAGCCATGAATTTGATTCTCCTAGACAGCTGGGGACCCTAACTGACTGAGAAGATTCTCGACTAAGTTTTCAATTTAGACATTTTCAGGCCTTACAGTTAATATGAACTCTGGCTACGAATCCATGTGAGTACAGGCATTTACTGAGGCAATTTCAAAGGGACTCCCCTCCTCCCGTCCCCATTCAGAACCAAGACAGTAACAGTTAAGCCTCTGTATGCAGAGAATCTTTTTTCTACTCATCCACTAAGGAATTCACCCCTTTTTAAGGTCCCAGTTCTACTGCGGCAATCTCCAACATGACTTCCCCACCCCCAGGTCCCTGGGCACTAGTCTCTTGTCCCTTCCTGTATTCTAATCCTACAAGAAATCCTCAAAACACACTAAGGGCTGATTTTACCTTATGAAATCATGTTTTCTGATTTTTTTAGGACTTCAATTGTTTTTCTTATAATAGCTCCAGAATATTTATTTTATAAATATTCACTTATTTTTTTCCTTTCCCTAGCTTCTTTTTTTTTTTATTGTTGGGGATTCATTGAGAGTACAAGAAACCAGGTTACACTGATTGCGTTTGTTAGGTAAAGTCCCTCTTATAAATCTGTCTTGCCCAGTAGCTTTGTTTTTTAATGATCTGACCAGAAGGGATTTCTCTGAGCATCTTACCTACTATGTATTACTGAAAAAGAAATTACTCGTCCTTCATTTTAAGTTATTTCATTCATTAAAAATTTTTCAATAATTTCAGGAATATACCTATTTAAAAGGCAACTATGTAAAACATCATATATAACTTGAATGAAAATGGTTCTTAATTAAGATACATCCTACAAACCATTGAGGGAACTTAAACTTATTACAGATGTTAACTTCTGCCCCAGAGTCTTTATATCTTTTAAAAACGATTGGGGTCTGGGGCCCTGTACATATTTTAAACATCGCTAAGAACAATACTACAACCCCACAAAAAGGAAATTTTACTGGTTAAAAGGAAAGGCAAAGAAAAAAGAGATTGCAAATTATTTCTGGGGCCAAAGTGTTACGTTAAAAAAAAAGAAAGAAAAGAAAAAAATAAAGTCAACGTATTATAAGAAGAGATAAATTCAAATTCTCTTTGGCAGAATGAAAATTAATTAAGTATATTTAATATGCACATGCATTTCTTTGAAATAGATACTTTTACTATAAAATTAAACCTTGACAGCACTCAAGACACAAAAGCAGCAGCAGTTTATAGGAGAAAAAGCTGTGAACTGCTAGGTCAACAACCTTTTAAATGTCTGATTTCCCCATCACGGCAAAAGCAATGGCTACAAATTACCAGATGCCAAAAAAATGTGATAGCCAAACTCCTTTATTCCAGAAGAGAAAAGGCTATAATGGCCATTATCTGGCACTGGCAGGAGACTCAACAAGTCACTTAAACAGACCTTTTATTGTTCTTCATCTCATGCAATATGACCTTTCCAATTCAGCCTCCTAAACATCGCAGTGGTCCATGAGGGGAAAATCCACATGGAAATAAACGCCAAAATGCAATTTACCCCATAGGCAGCATGCATTTCCAGATTCTTCATCCTACTTCACTCACTCCCTTCTGGGTCATAACAGAATTTGGCAGATGTTAGAATTTGCTATGTATAAACTCAGGAGCCCAGATTAGAAAGCTCAGCAAAGTATGCATTTGCGTTGGTGAAAATGGTTGCTTTGTGTACTAATTTGGATCTGCTAACTTAGAATATCTACAGCTTCAAAAATGTGTCTAAGAAATTTTAAAAATGAATAAAAAAGGAATGTGTCACGCACATCACAACACAGGCTTACAAGTTTTCTGAGATCACCCTTCTCTCCATACCAACAGAATACCAAAGCCATTCTGCAATTTGTAATTTCTTCTCATAATTAAATAAATTAATAGCTTTGGGATACAAAAAAACTTAGATAGCTTTATCCTGAAATGTTCTCCTAGCCTTGTATCTCCGTGTACAGAACCCAAAAGTTCCAGCTGCCACATTCCTAAATAGGGACCTACAAAATTAACTGTCAATCTTTCTTCACAGTAAAACTTCAAAAATGTCTTTGGTAGAGTTTTTTACATGTTCAGAGTTTGCAATAAATCCCTACTAGACAATAGTTTGTATTTACCAAGTGAATGGGATTCATCTATACTATATTGCATCTCCTATCTTATTGATAGCTGCATTGCTAATGTTAAAATCTAAGGGGGTTTTATGTGGGTTACTACGAAAGTTTTGAGACAGACTATGTTATGATCCATTGTTTTGCTTCCAAGATACACAGCCAACAGTGCCCTTTCTGATTCACTCGTGCAAGTTTCAACTTGCTCCACTTATTCGTATTGTTGAGAGGGCTTCATTTGCTTCCATCTGTGTGGATTTTTCATTTCTTGATTTTTGTGTATCTCAAAACTTTCATAATGACCCATGTAGGCATAATAACAAGGTAGAGAACAGACTACATAGGATACATTTAGCCTAATGAGATGTTACCAAGTTTAAAGAGTTAAACTTGAAAGTAGTAATTGCTTAGGTGGAATTACAAGAGATCTAACACATGCAGATTTGCAGATGAATGTTGCATTCCCCAGTTTTAGGCAATATAAATCTAATCCACAACACAGTAATGAAATGTCCCATCTTTGTCACCCTCGGCAGAATGCTGTGGTGTCATAGCTCACAGCAACCTCAAACTCTTGGGCTCAAGTGATCCTCTTGCCTCAGCCACCCAAGTAGCTGGGACTATAGGCTCCCACCACAAAGTCCAGCTATTTTTAGAGATGGAATATTGCTCTTGCTCAGGCTGATATTGAACCCATGAGCCCAGGCCATCCACTCACCTCAGCCTCCCAGAGTGCTGGGATTACAGGTGTGACCCACCGTGCCTGGCCTAGCAAGGGTATTCATATTAATTCATTACACCCTAGAAATTAGTTGATCTTACTAGTTGGGTTGACTTGGCGGTGCCTGTAGCTCAAAGGAGTAGGGTGCCGGCCCTGTATGCCAGAGGTGGCGGGTTCAAACCCAGCACCCGGCAAAAAAAAAAAAAAAAAAAACTGCAAAAAAATCCAAAACAACTAGTTGGGTTGACTCTTGGGAATTAACATGATGCTTTCTTGTCCATCTGGACATTAAAATGCTAGTTAGTACAGACAGCCAATACAATTCAATCTGCTTTACATCAAACTTTTTTGGCCTCCATTTGTTCACTTGTATCTTTCTTTGGAAAGAATCTTCATATATGACAAAACTGATAAGAAACTAAAGCTTACATTTATTTATTTACTTATTTACATACTTTTGGAGAGTCTCATTCTGTTGCCCGGTGTAGTGTGTAGTGGTGTTATCAAGCATACAAAAATCTCAGAATCCTGGGTTCCACTGATTCTCCTTTCCCAGCTGTCCGAGTAGTAGCTGGGACTACAGGTGCTCACCATAACACGTAGCTAGTGTTTCTATCTTTAGCACAGACAGGGTTTCGCCATTGCTCAAGCTGGTCTTGAACTCCTGAGCTCAAGCAATCCATCTGCCTCACTTCCCACAGTGCTAGGATTACAGGTGTGAGCCACTACGCCCAGCCTAAAGCTCACATTTATGATACTAAGAAAAGTGGATTTTACCTACAAGTTCCTGCAAAGAAAAGTGGATTTTTCTTTTCCTAAAATTTGCATTGACATAGAATAATAATGAACATGCATACAGAGAAGCTATTGTTTAAAAAAAAAGACACTCTGTAATATAATCCTTTGGTAGATATTAGGAATAAAATAATTACAAATTAAAAGGCCCTCATTTCCCCCTGCATAGAAATTGAAGAACTTACTAGCATTACCTCAATCCAGTATTTCAGATGTAGGCTTGAGGGAGAAAAATCAGTTTATAATTTCAGAAACCTCCTACTGTTAAGCTCACATACTTAGATCTTAAAATCTATTCTTCCCCCTTTCTCTGAAGAATGATTTTCAAAACTACACTCTAAACTTCTGACTTGAAATACCAGGTAAAGTATTTCCAATGGTGCAGGGAGAATAAAGAGCATGAAAGTGGCATCCTAATTCTGCCACTTAGTTTATCTATAACAAACAACTGCCTAGGTTGCGGGAAAGGCTAAAACATAAAACACCTAGAATAGCAGCAGGCACAATGGATGGCTACTAGACATTCCCCAATCAGGTCCCTGTCCATTTTCTGATGATTCCAAACATCTGTTACTTTTTTTTTTTAACTTTCTAAGCAACCTCAGACCCTAAATTTCAACAGATGACTTAGCTTTGAGTTTAATAGAAAAAACAAATAACTTCTTTCATGTCTTGATATATCCTCACACACTCAAGCTTTGCTTTTCTCTTTTCTCCCCGAATTAGGTCTTACTCCATCCTCAGGCATGTAATGTGTAGTAAGGGTCCAATAAATGTTAGTCACTAGCTATTGTCATCATCATCAACCTCAAACAAAATGAGTAATAATTTCCAAACTCTGCATTACAGAAGACTGAGATCCAGTGATGCTCTAAATTCAGGGTTGGCAACTAACAACACCCATGTGATTATGGAAAATGGCTTCTAGTTTCACTGGATTACTCTCCTCTTCATGTTCAAAATCCATTTAGCTATCATAAAGGAGACCAAATTCTAAAAAAGAGTTTTAAAACTCTACTGATTCAAATTCACAGAAACAGAGTGTAGAATGGTGGTTTCCAGGGGCTGTGAGGAAGGGGAAATGGGGGCTTTTTTAATGGGTATTAAGTTTCAGTTTTGCAAGATGAAAAGAGTTCTGGAGATTGATTGTGCAACAAAGTCAGTACTACTAGTACTGTACACTTAAGAATAGTTACAATAGTTAAGTTGCACATTGTGTATTTTACCAAAAGAATAAACACAAATAAATTGGAACTAGCTCAGTGCCATCCCAATATGACTCCCCACCAACTTCTACCCTAACTTCATTTTCTAGAACCTATTCAACTTAGAGTTAAAACTCATTTACCCATTTCAATTTGTTCAAACAAATTCCTGGCCAGCATCTAAGAGAAATGCATATATCCTGTATCTTTAAAAAGATACAAAAGATAGTCTATTACTAAGGTGCATTTTGGGGGTTAGGACTGAATATATTCTTAGAGATAACAATCAAGTACATCTGCCTCCCTCAACCCAGCAGAAGTAAGTATCAAATAATTCTTAAAGGATATTATTGCAGGCTTGGCGCCTGGAGTTCAGTGGTTAGGGAGCAGGCCACATACACCGGGGCTGGCGGGTTCAAAACCAGCCTGGGCCTGCTAAGCAACGACAACAACATTAACAACAAAAATATCCAGGCCTTTTGGCAAGTGCCTGTAGTCCCAGCTACTTGGGAGGCTGAGGCAAGAGACTCACTTAGGCCCAGCAGTTTGAGGTTGCTGTGAGCCGTGATGCCACAGCACTCTACTGAGGACAACATAGTGAGATTCTGTCTCCAAAAAAAGAATACTACTGCAACTGCCAATGGAATCTTCTGACATTTGTATCATAAATAGGCAGAGGTACGGAAGAGAATAAACATGTCCTAGAAAGTCCTCTTAATATAACCTGCTTTAATGAAACTCACCGAATGAAATCTAGGTTGTAGGAAAAATTTTACTTGAGACGGAAATATTTATTAAAACTGTGCTTTAGATAAAGACCATCTATTTTTAGGAGAGAAAATATGCAATCCAACTAGCACAACAACAAACTAAAATGTAGGGAGAGACAATAATAGTAAAACTATTTCAACCAAAATGAGAAATTGCATTTTTTAGTATTATTTTCTAAATGTTAAATATTCACTCTACCTCAAAATGTTACAGAATCTTATGCAGAGAACATAGTATATTAAAACCTGTGCAAATACACATGAACAAACCTGTTTGGTTGTATTCACAGAATTTATCTGTGAGTTTGGGTGTACAATTCTCATTAACTTCAAGTATGTAAAGGATGCTACCTCAAAACAATACCACATAATGTTATAACTAGAAAGATCCTTGGAAATATCTTATTCTAACCCAACCCCCTAAAACATTGAGGGGGCAAGTAAACTCTAAGCACGAAATATATTAGGAGCTTCTAGCATATATAAATTTTGTAACTTTCTGATAATAATAGTAACAATTTTTAAAAGAACATATCACAATAGCTACAAACTATTAGAAGCCTTCAGAAAAAAAAATTATAAAAATGTGAGACTTTTACATGTATGAAAGAAAAATACAAAATTCTACTGAAGAAGCTATTACACCATGTATATCAATGAACCTAACATTGAAAAGACATCAATTCCCCCTTCCTGCCCCCAAAAAACCCACACTTTAGTCTCTTATCCAAACAAGACTCCAGTAAGTAAAATAATATTTTCTTGTATTATAATAATGGCAAGAAGACAGAGAAAAAAAGAAAAGAATAAACCAGGAAAACATGTCATCTTACCTAAGCAATTTATATTTTAAATGGAGGTTTCTAGTCTATGATGCTCAGTCAAGGGTACCTTTCCTTCTACATGTGACTTTTTGTTTATTTTTTTGCAAGTTCAAAGGTCTTATAGATGATATGTTTCCAGGCAGTTCTCTGTATTTGCTTTTAAAATCATTAAGGCCTTTTAAAATGCAAGGTTGTAACTTTATAATTCATCATATACTTATTTGGTCTGTATAAACTTGCAATTCCATTTTCTGCTGCTCTGCCTTTTGAAAACAAGCAGAATGTTGCAAATTCAGCACCAATAAAAACTATCCTTCTAAATCCCAAGAATAACCAAAAAAACCCAAATCAGATCTCTGAGACCCTCGGCTCCAAAAAAGATAACAATATCAGTAAAATCCTAATAAAAATTGCAAATTAAAACGAAAGACAACACAAGTTTTTTTCAATTAGTATCCTAGAGGTAAAGAAGGGATTGGGCAAATTAAAATGAAAAATTAAGACTTGACCCTGTGGGATTCTTAACTTCCTATGGCTGTGGACTTCCAAATTAAAAATCTCAGCTCTGCACGTGTAGCTCAGTGGTTAGGACGCCAGCCACATACAGCGGAGCTGGCTGGTTCAAATCCAGCCTGGGCCTGCCAAACAACGACAACTACAACCAAAACATAGCTGGGCATTATGGCAGGCAACTGTAGTCACAGCTACTTGGGCGGCTGAGGCAAGAGAATCGCTTAAGCCGAAGAGTTTAAGGTTGCTATGAGCTATGATGCCAACGCACTCTACCGAGGGTGACATAATGACACTCTGTCTCAAAAAAAACCCCAAAAAACAAAAAACTCACATGGCAGATTTTGATAAATGAAGAAGGACAAAGCAGGACAATTAACAAGAGTAAACCTAAACGTAAGCAAGATAATTTCTGAAAGTTTAACTCAAAAAGGTTAACTAAAAGCACACACATAGGGCTTTAGGTTTAAACCCCCTATCAATTAGGAAATAATAACCAAGTGAAATTTCTATTCTTATAGAATTCCTGAATCTCAATATTTTATTACATCAGCTTTAAAGGCAGCTGAAATTTACATTTTAGTATGAAAACAGTGGCAAGACTTTTTTTTCTCACTCAGAAAAAATAAAGTGGGAACAGTAGACTTCTGTGAGAAGGCAGCAAGAAGACATTCTGTATTTTAGTGGTGTAGTCATGTAAAGAAAAGGCTATGACTGAACCCATTAACTATGCGAGCTTCTTGGCAGCAATACAACATGCATGGTACTTACCAATACCAGTCACTGTAGGGATCCAGCCTGGCCAATTCCCAGCAAATCTGAACTAAGTCTACAATTCAAAGGGGTGAAATTTTCCTGAACTACATTGCCAAGGCCGAGTGTCTAGACTTGAGTAGGACGAAATCTGCCAGCATTAGTGTAAGAAAGAACTCCCACCCACTCTGAAAGATGACTACAGAGAATGCTCTGAGGGTCAGAGGCTGACAGAGGTCGGGTGTAGCCTACACATATAAGGAGGAAAACAACAAATCTCAACTCACACTACATAGTCTGATAACTTAATGCTATAATATAAATTATTTTATTGGCAGCCCATAAACAGTTTTGTTTTGTTTTTAAAAGAAAACATTAATTTCCCTTGGTCCCTAGTCTCTTCAAAAAGATAGAACTGAACATTAGTACACCATATTCTTAAAGCCAACTGGGGACAGTGTCTTTGGCTGTGGGGCCTTTTTTTTTTTTTTTTTTTTGAGACACAGTCTTTATATCACCCTTGGTAGAGTGCCATAGCATCATAGCTCACAGCAACCTCCAATTCCTGGGTTCAAGCGAGTCTCTTGCCTCTGCCTCCCAATTAGCTGGGACTACAGGCGCCCGCCACAAGGTCTGGCCATTTTTTTGTTGCAGCCGTCATTGTTTGGTGGACCCAAGCTGGATTCGAACCCACCAGCTCAGGTGTACGTGGCTGGTGCCTTAACCCGTTAAGCCACAGGCACCGAGCCGACACAACTGATTTTTTTTTATTATTTATTTATTTTAAATTTTATTGTCTTTATTATTAAATCATAGCTGTGTACAATAGTGCAATCAAGGGGTACAATGTGCTGGTTTCATATACAATCTTAACTATTTTCGTCAAACTGATTAACATAG
>CAUYON010054923.1:0-15067 GCA_963573935.1 Arctocebus calabarensis
TTCTTTTTTCTTTTTTTTTTTTTTGAGACAGAGCCTCAAGCTGTCACCTTGGATAGAGAGCTGTGGCATCACAGCTCACAGCAACCTCCAATTCCTGGGCTCAAGCGAGTCTCTTGCCTCCGCCTCCCAAGTAGCTGGGACTACAGGCCCTCACCACAATGCCTAGCCATTTTTTGGTTGCAGCTGTCATTGTTATTTGGCGGGCCCAGGCTGGATTCAAACCCGCCAGCTCAGTTGTACGTGGCTGGCGCCTTAGCCCGCTGAGCCACAGGCGCCGAGCCATGTTTTCTTTAATTTCAAGGGTGGACTTTTGCGTCTTGGAATAGGCTTTACCAATATTATAGCTCAGCAAAAATGCAGCTGAAGCTGAAAGTTCTCTTTTTGCTCCTTCATTTGGTTGTTTTGTATAACCACTGTATTTGTGGAAGAAGCTATGTTTATCAGGAGACCAAAACTTCCTCAAAGCATGTGGATGGTGAAATCTTTCCTCTAAAGTTTGCAGAGGGTCCTAAGGATTTTATTTTTTATTTTTTTGAGACAGAGTCTCAGTATGTCACCCTCAGAGTGCTGTAGCGTCACAGCTGACAGCAACCTCACATTCTTGGGCTCAGGTGATTCTCTTGCCTCAGCCTCCTGAGTAGCTGGGACTACATGTGCCTGCCATAATGCTGGGCTATTTTTTTTGTTGCAGTTGTCATTGTTTAGCAGGCCCGGGCTGGGCTTGAACCCGCCAGCTTCAGTGTATGTGGCCAGTGCCCTATCCACTGAGCTATGGGCACCAAGCCAAGTCCTAAGGATTTTAGGTTGTTCTTTTATTGTTGTTGTTGCTGCTGTTGCAGTTTGGGTGGGGTTGGGTTTGAACCTGCCACCCTCGGTATATGGGACCAGCACCCTACCCACTGAGCCATGGCACCCAAGCCCTGAGTAATCCTTTTTTTTGAGACAGAGCCTCAAGCTGTCACCCTGGATAGAGTGCTGTCACAGCTCACAGCAACCTCCAATTCCTGGGCTCAAGTGAGTCTCTTGCCTCTGCCTCCCAAGTAGCTGGGACTATAGGCACCCACCACAACGCCCAGCAATTTTTTGGTTGCAGCCATCATTGTTCTTTGGCGGGCCCGGGCTGGATTCGAACCCGCCAGCTCAGGTGTACGTGGCTGGTGCCTTAGCCCGTTGAGCCACAGGCACCGAGCCTTAGATTGTTCTTAGTGACTTACTTGATTTAACTTCATCTCTAGATTTATGTATATATTATTGTCATTAGAGATTGTTGAATTGGAAGACATTAGATTTTATTTCATACTAATACAGTTAATGGAAGTTTATCTAATTGAGAGTTCCTGGTACCCATTTCTAGACTGAGTGGATACTTTCATGTCATCTGTTTCCTCTAGGAAATAAAAGGGTTTCATTTTAAGCCATTGTAGTTCTGCTTATTGTGTGTAGCTTATTATTATGTCTTATTTGAAATGAGGTACTGGCTTGGCTCCTGTGGCTCAACAGGCTAAGGCGCCAGCCACGTACACCTGAGCTGGCGGGTTCGAATCCAACCTGGCCCAGTCGAACAACAATGAGGCTGCAACCAAAAAATGGCCGGGTGTTGTGGCGGGCGCCTGTAGTCCCAGCTTCTTGGGAGGCGGAGGCGAGAGACTCGCTTGAGCCCAGGAATTGGAGGTTCCTGTAAACTGTGATGCCACGGCACTCTATCCAGGGTGACAGCTTGAGGTGCTCTGTCTCAAAAAAAAAGAAAGATACTTTCTTTTTGCTGCTTGAAAATTTTCACATTTTTATTAGGATTTTGAGTGTTTTATTTTATTGTCACTCTTGGTAGAGTGCCATGGCGTAACAGTTTAGAGCAACCTCAAACTGTTGGGCTCAAACGATTTCTCCTGCTTCAGCTTCCTCAATAGCTGGGACTACAGGCACCCACAACAATGCCTGGCTATTTTTTGTTCAGTTGTCATTGTTTAGTAGGCCTGGGACGGGTTTGAACTTTCCAGCCCTGGTGTATATGGCTGGTGCCCTAACCACTGAGCTACAGGAGCTGAGCCACAGGAGCTGAGCCCTGAGTGTTTTAGTAACACTCAGATCTTCATCAAGATCTTAGTGCCAAGTTTCTATCACAGTTTTTCTTCCTTTTTTATAAATAGAGTAATAAATGTTTTTGTTTTTATAAACCCAAAATAGTGCTTAAAATGGAAATTTTTCTTTTCCACATGTGCATCACAAGCTATGTGATTTGAATTTTTCACCTAAATTATAATTAACATATGTGCTTGCTAAGTGCTTTTGTACATTTTAACTCATTTAACTATTATAATCCTGTGAACATACTTTATGAGCTAAGTTCTTTTATATCCATTTGCAGGTGAAGAAACTGACGTGTAGAACAGTAAACTAAATAGCTGAAGATTGCACAGCTAGTGAATGGCAGAGTTGAGACTTGACTCAGGTAGTCTTTGCTACAGGGTTTGTGTTTTAACTCTCTCTGTACTGCCTTCAGGATCTTACTGTACATACTGACTGTTTTTTTTGTTTGTTTGTTTGTTTTTTGTAGAGACAGAGTCTCACTTTATCGCCCTGAGTAGAGTGCCGTGGCGTCACACAGCTCACAGCAACCTCTAACTCCTGAGCTTAGGCGATTTTCTTGCCTCAGCCTCCCGAGTAGCTGGGACTACAGTCGCCCACCACAATGCCCAGCTATTTTTTTGTTTTGCAGTCAGGCTGAGGCCGAGTTTGAACCCGCCACCTTCGGTATATGGGGCCGGCGCCCTACTCGCTGAGCCACAGGAACTGCCCTATACTGACTGTAGGGCAGTTTATAGTTGGCCTTCTTCAATTTTTTTTTTTTTTTTTTTTTTTTGAGACAGAGCCTCAAGCTGTCACCCTGGATAGAGTGCGGTGGCATCACAGCTCACAGCAACCTCCAGTTCCTGGGCTCAAGCGAGTCTTTTGTCTCCACCTCCCATGTGGCTGGGACTACAGGCACCCGCCAAGCAAAAAATGCTTGGCCATTTTTTGGTTGCAGCCGTCATTGTTGTTTGGCAGGCCCAGGCTGGATTTGAACCCGCCAGCACAGGTGTACATGGCTGGTGCCTTAGCCTATTGAGCCTCAGGCGCTGAGCCTTCAATTTTTTTTTTTTAAGAGACAGAGTCTCACTTTATCGCCCTCTGTAGAAGTGCTGTAACGTCACAACTCACAGCAACCTCCAACTCCTGGGCTTAGGCGATTCTCTTGCCTCAGCCTCCCTAGTAGCTGGGACTACAGGCTCCCATCACAATGCTCAGCTATTTTTTTACAGTTTGGCCAGGGCCAGGTTCTAACCCACCACCCTTAGTATATAGGGCCAGTGCCCTATGCCCTGAGCCACAGGCACCACCTGCTTTCTTCACTTAATGATATGTGATGGACTTATTTCTTTCTTTCTTTTTTTTTTTTTTTTTGAGACAGTGCCTCAAGCTGTCACCCTGGATAGAGTGCTGTGGCATCACAGTTCACAGCAACCTCCAATTCCTGGGCTCAAGCGAGTCTCCTGCTTCTGCCTCCCAAGAAGCTGGGACTACAGGCGCCCGCCACAACGCCCGGCCATTTTTCGGTTGCAACCGTCGTCGTTGTTTGACGGGCCTGGCCTGGGCTGGATTCGAACCTGCCAGCTCAGGTGTACGTGGCTGGTGCCTTAGCCCATTGAGCCACAGGCGCCAAGCCGATGGACATATTTCTGTATAATTTTACCTCCTTGATGTTTGTCGAGTGTCCTATGGTTTGGATGTACCATAACTTGTTTAACTTAATACCTTTGAAACTCAATCTTATTATTTAATATTGCCAATCCCATTAGTGATGATTTCATGTAATATAAAAACTCAAGGTTTTGGAATTGGAATAGTAAGGAGACATTTGTATTTGCTAAGAAATGCATATTAGCTGTTCACATATTTTGATACTGTCTCACTTGAGCTGTATCTTAAAATCTGAGCTTAACCCACAAACCATTGATTATGAATGAGTTTCATTATTTTTGTGGTTAGTCTGTCTTTAGCTCTGGAAAATTAGTGTATTGGGGGTAAAAGCAGTAATCTGTGTAGAATTTATTTGTTTACTTTGGGTATGGTCTGGGTGTCATCACAAGAAGTCTGTTGTAGGCCGGGCGTGGTGGCTCACCCCTGTAATCCTAGCTCTCTGGGGGGCTGAGGTGGGGGGATTGCCCCAGCTCAGTGGTTTGAGACCAGCCTGAGTCGGAGTGAGCCAGAGTGAGCCAGAGTGAGACTCGTCTCTACCAGAAAAGCTGGGCGTTATGGCGGGTGCCTGTAGTCCTAGCTGCTTGGGAGGCTAAGGGCAAGAGAATCACTAAAGCAAGAAAAGAAAAAGAAAAGAAAATTAAGAAAAAAACAAAAAACCTTTAAACTAAGATGAGTGAAAACCAGTTGAAAGCAATTAAAAAAAAAAAGTCTGTTGTGTTAATTTGAAAACTATTTTAATCTTACTCTCTCAGATTGGAAGAAGGCACATAATATACTACCAACAATACTGGTTACTCTCTGGACTCGCCTGCCCATAGAAAATCCTAGTTAGCTCCAGAGAGAAAGAAGTGTGATCCAAGATGTTCTGGAATCAATTGGAATTAATTGGGGAGCCTGGATCTATAGGGAGGAGCCTGGGTTTGTGTAGACAATCATGGAGGTTTTTTTCATTTTGTTTTGTTTTTTTGTTTTTATTGAGACAAGAGTCTTGATGTGTCACCTGGGCTATAGTGCAGTGGTGCGAATATAGCTCACTGTAACCTCAAACCCCTTGCCCCAACTGATCTTCCTGTCCCAGGTTCTTGAGTAGCTAGGACTATGGGTGTCCATCACCACATTATGTTAATTTTTCAAATTTTTTTTTTTTTTTTGAAACAGAGTCTTACTTTGTCACTCTTTTGGTAGAGCGCTGTGATATCACAGCTCACAGCAACCTTTTACTCCTGAGCTCTGGCGATCCTCTTGCCTCAGCCTCCCAAGCAGCTGGGACAATAGGTGCCCGCCACAACACCCAGCTATTTTTTTGTTGCAGTTTGACCGGGCCGGGTTTGAACCTGCCACCCTCAGTATATGGGGCCAGTGCCCTACTCACTGAGCCAGAGGCACTGCCCACACTTGGCTATTTTTTATTGCAGTTGCCATTGTTGTTTTAGCTGGCCCAGGCCAGGTTGGAACCTGCCAGCCTTGGTGTGTGTGGCTGGTGCCATAACCACTGTGCTTTGGGCGCTGAGCCTAATTTTTTTTTTTGCAGTTTTTGGTCAGGGCTGGGTTTGAACCCACCACTTCCGGCATATGGGGCCGGCGCCCTACTCCTTTGGGACACAGGCGCCACCCTGAGCCTAATTTTTTAATTTTTTTGTATAACACTCCCCCTGGGTGAGAGGCTGTTCTGCAAATGTTGAACTTCCCTATGTTGCCTAGGCTGGTCTTGAATTCCTGGCCTTAAGTGATCCTCCTGCCTCAACCTCCCCAAAGTGCTGGAATTATAGGCATGAACCACAGTTTCCATACTAGACTCCTTTTTACATGTATTTTATTTTATTTGTTTTTTTTTTTTAAGACAGAGCCTTAAGCTGTTGCCTTGGGTAGAGTGCTGTGGCATCATAGCTCACAGCAACCTCCAACTCCTGGGTTTAAGTGATTCCCTTGTCTCAGCCTCCCAAGTAGCTGGGACTACAGGCACCCGCCAGAACACCTGGCTATTTTTTGGTTGCAGTTGTCATTGTTTGGCAGGCCTGGTCTGGATTCGAACTGGCCATCTCTGGTGTATGTGGCTGGTGCCTTAACTGCTCAAGTTATAGGCGACAAGCCTAGGTGAAGTTTAGATTTACAGGAAAACTAAGATAGTACAGAGTTCTCACAGATATAGCACTGAATTCCCCCTATTATTACCATTTATTATAATTAATTTTATTAACTAAATTTCATACTTTTCAGGTTTCCTCAGTTTTTTTATTCAGAATTTTCTTTTTTTTTTTTTCTATTCAGAATTTCATTCAATATACAACTTTACATGGGGGAGAGAGGAGGATATATGGAAGGAGGAGGGAGGGCAGGAGGTGGAATCTTACCTAATATGCACATTGTGGGGGTGTCTAATACTCCCAATAGGTGAGAGGCTCTTCTACAAATGGAACTTTACCCTGGAAGTGAGAACAATGTAACCTAAACATTGTACCCTCTTACTAATTTGAATAAAGTAAGAAAAATACAACATTACAGTTATTTGTAATTGTGTAATATTTATTTATTTACTTATTTATTTATTTTTTCTTGAGTCTGAGTCTCCCTATGTTGCCCTGGGTAGAGTGCTGTGGTGTTATAGCTCACAGCAACCTCCAACTCTTGGGCTTAAGCGATTCTCTTGCCTCAAGTAAGAGAAGCTGGAACTTCCCAAGTAGCTGGGACTATAGACTATCGCCACAATGCCCGACTAGTTTTTTTTGCAGTTGTCATTTGTTATTTTAGCTGGCCGGGGTGGGATTTAAACCCACTAGCCTTGGAGTATGCGGTTGGCGCCATAACCACCGTGCTACAGGCGCTGAGCCAAAATTATGTAATTTTTATTTGGATTATCTTTTTTTTTTTTGAGACAGATCCTCAAGCTGTCGCCCTGGGTAGAGTGCTGTGGCATCATAGCTCACAGCAACCTCCAATTCCTGGGCTCAAGCGAGTCTCCTGCCTCTGCCTCCCAAGTAGCTGGGACTACAGGCGCCCGCCACAACGCATGGCCATTTTTTGGTTGCAGCCATCATTGTTGTTTGGCGGGCCCAGGCTGGATTTGAACCCGCCAGCTCAGGTGTAAGTGGCTGGTGCCTTAGCCCGTTGAACAGGCGCCGAGCCATAGTTGGATTATCTTTAATTAGACCCATTAATGTATTTGCAAAAGGTGCTTTATTTTCAAATTTCAAAGCCATAGTTATGTGTGATGAGGCATGTTAAGTTACTAATAATAATCTTAGATTAAAGATAGTTGCCTTTTAGGCTGGATGTGGTGGCTCACACCTGTAATCCTAGCACTCTAGGAGGCCAAGGCGGGTGGATTGCTTGAACTCATGGGTTCCAGACTAGTTTGAGCAAGAATGAGCCCCTGTCTCTAAAAATACACACACACACACACACACACACACATATATATTTTTTTAATTTGGGTGTTGTGGCAGGCAACTATGAGCAAGAATGAGCCCCTGTCTCTAAAAATACATACACACAGATATATGTATTTGGGTGTTGTGGCAGGCTACTTGGGAGGCTGAGGCAAGAGAATCACTTGAGTCTGAGGGAAACAAAGTGAGACTCTGTCTCAAAAAAAAAAAAGTTGGCTTTTAATTTCACTTTTAGTAAGTCTTTTACAGTGAAGGTTCCATAATGTTAGAAAGTACTCCATCTTACCTCTTTAATTATGACTTTTTACTTACTTTATGAAAAGGTTAATTTTGGCCAATTATGTCATATGTTACAGACATGGACTCTGTGTCATCATCCTTGTGAAATGATAGAAAAATTACCCTATCTTTTAATTGATAAGAATAATGATGTCCTACACTGTGCAGTCATTTATACTTTATAGTCATGTCACAACTTAACCATGTGAGGGCATTATCCCAATTTCGAATCCAAGGAAATGGGAACTTGGGTGAAATAACAAGCCACAGGTCATTTTGCTAGTAGGTGTCAGAGCTCAGTCTTAAACTCTTAAGATCTCCCGACTCCAGTTTTAGTATACTTTCAGCTATGTTATTTAGAGTAGTCTCTGTATAAAATAAGAAAGTGGGAAGTGATCTTTTCTTACTGTTACAATATTATTTCTGTATTTATTGGGTTAATAAAAAGATGATTAGTGGGCTGGGTGAGGTGGCTTAAGTTTATAATCCTAGCATTCTGGGAGGCCAAGATGGTTGAGGACCAGCCTTTGCAAGAACAAGACTCCATCTCTAAAAACAACCGGGCAACATGGCAGGCTCCTATAGTCCCAGCTACTTGGGTGGTTGAGGCAAGAGAATCACTTAAGCCCAAGTATTTGAGGTTGCTGTGAGCTGTGATGTCACAGCACTCTATCTGGGATGATATCTGGGATGACAAAGTGAGACTTGATCTCAAAAAAAAAAAAAAAATTATTAGTTTATAAATAGATCTGCTGCTACTGAGAATTTAGGACTATTAAATACAAATCATTAACTTGCGATGCCTTTAATAAGAAATTCTCAACAGTGAAAACTTATCCTATAAAATGTTTGAAATCTGGTGGCGCCCATAGCTCAGTGGATAGGGCACCAGCCACATACACCCAGGCTTGTCTCTTCGAACCCAGCCTGGGCCAGCTAAACAACGACAACTGCAACAATAACAAAAAAAAAAAATAGCTGAGTGTTGTGGTAGGTGCCTGTGGTCCCAGCTGCTTGGGAGGCTGAGGCAAGAGAATCGCTTAAGTCCTAGAGTTTGAGGTTGCTGTGACCTGTGACATCACATCGCCATGGCACTCTTACCAAGGGCAATATACTGAGACTCTGTCTCACACACACAAAAAATGTTTGAAATTCCTACTTTAAAGAACTTTCTTTTTTTGAGACAGAGTTTTACTATCTTACTATGTTGTCCTCAGTAGAGTGCTTTGATATCACCGCTCACAGCAACCTCAGACTCTTGGGCTTAAGCAATTCTCTTGCCTCAGCTTCCCAAGTAGCTGGGACTACAGGCACCTGCCACAATGCCTGGCAATTTTTTGTTGCAGTCATTTAGCTGTTTAGCTGGTCCGGAGCTGGGTTGGAGCCCACTACTTTTGGTGTATGTGGCTGGCACTGTAACCACTGTGCTATGGGTGCTGAGCCTAAAAACCTTCTTTTGAGTCATAGGAGTTCATTTAGGTGTAGCTATTAACATGTATAACATGTGTTTCTTCTTTGGCACTTTTAATATGTAGTCATGCCTGGGGATGTTGTCTGAGAAATGTGTCATTAGGTGATTTCATTGTTCTACGAATAAGTGTACTTACTTGAACCCACAAGTATAGCCTCCTATGCCTGTGGGCTATGTGGTGTAGCCTGTTGCTACTAGGTTCCAAATCTGTATGGCATGTTTCTGTACTGAATATTGTAGGCAGTGTTTATTTTTGTATACAAACATAGTTAAACTAAGAAAAAGTTTAGGCCGGATGCAGTGGCTCACTCCTGTAATCTTAGCACTTTGGAATCCAAGGCCCGAGGAGGATTGCTTGAACTCAGGAATTAGAGACCAGCCTGAGCAAGACTGAGACTCCCATCTCAACTAAAAATGGAAAAATTAGCTAGATGTTGTGGCATGTGCACCTGTAGTGCCAGCTACTGTGGGAGGCTGAGGTAAAGGATCAGTTGAGCCGAGGAATTTGAGGTTGTTGTGAGCTATGACACTGCTGCTCTCAAGCCCAGGTGACAGAGCGAAACTCCATCTCAAAAAAAAAAAGAGGCCAGGTGTGGTGGCTCACGCTTATAGTCCCAGCGCTGTGGGAGGCCGAGGCGGGTGGATTTCCTGTGCTGGAGAGTTCGATACCAACATAAGCCTGAGTAAGCCAGAGTAAAAGACCCTGTCTCTACTAACAGAAAAGAAGACGCTGGGTGTTGTGGCACGTGCCTGTATTCCCAGCTACTTGGGAGGCAACAGGCATGAGATATCACTAAAGGAAGAAAGGAAAAAAAAAAACACCAAAAAAGAAAAACCACCCCGCCTCCAAACTAAGAAGAGTGAAAGCTAGCTGAAATTAAAAGCAGAATAAAAAAGAAAAGGTGGGGGGGGGGCGCCTGTGGCTCAAAGGAGTAGGGTGCCAGCGCCATATACTGGAGGTGGTGGGTTCAAACCCAGCCCCTGGCCAAAAACTGCAAAAAAGAAAAAAGAAAAGAAAAGGTACAGTCCATATACAGTGTAAAAGCTCCATTATAATCTTAGGGGATCACTAGTGGTTGTACCATAGTTGGCTGAAATGTTGTTACATGCCATGACTGTACTTATAATTCACAAATTTTACCTTATCAGCCTATGTTTCCTCTCTATGCTCTGCCTTAGGGTAGGTCAGCCTCCTTATCAGGGGTTGGCAGATTTTTTCTGTAAAGGGCCAGATAATAAACATTTCAGGTCTGTGGGCCATGTCAACTATGAAGGATTCTGACAACTATTCAACTCTGCCATTGTGGCATGAAGACAGCCATATGTAATCTATAAACAAATGAGCGTGGATATGTTCCAGTAAAACTTTATTTACACAATCAGGTGGCCTGAATTTGGCCCCAAAGCCATGGTTTGCTAGCCCCTACTCTGTACTACTGTGGAAGGAAATAGAATCCAGTGTGAGCCACCCTGGCCACTAAATCTCTCTGCTGGGCTTTTAGTGACAAGTGTTAATAACATGAGTTGAAAAGCTTAAACTTCTCTGATAGAAAATACATGGGTATAACTTTTTTTTTTGAGACAGTCTCACTATGTTGCCCTCAGTACTGAGTACAGTGGCGTTCCAGCTCACAGCAACCTCAAACTCTTGGGCTTAAGCGATTCTCTTACCATGGTCTCCCGAGTAGCTGGGACTACAGGCACCTGTCACAACATCCAGCTATTTTTTTGTTGCAGTTGTCGTTGTCGTTACCTGGCCTGGGCTGTATTCAAACCCACCAGCCTGAGGTGTATGTGACCGGTCACCTACCCACTGAGCTACGGGTGCCACCCATTTTTTAAATTTTGCTTTCATTTGGCTTTCAGTTGTCTTAGTTGGAAGTTTTTTTTCTTTTTTAATTAATTAATTTTTTTTTTATTGTTGGGGATTCATTGAGGGTACAAGAAATGAGGTTATACTGAATGCATTTGTTAGGTAAAGTCCCTCTTACAATCATGGTTTATTTATTTATTTATGTTGAGACAGAGCCTCAAGCTGTTGCCCTCGATAGAGGGCTGGGGCATCATAGCTCACAGCGACCTCCAACTCTTGGGTTTAAGCGATTCTGTTGCCTCAGCCTCCCAAGTAGCTGAGACTACAGGTGCCCGCCACAACGCTCAGCTGTTTTTTGGTTGCAGTTATTGTTGTTTAGCTGGCTGGGTTTGAACCTGCCAACCTGGGTATATGTGGCTGGTGCCAATCTCACTGAGCTTTGGGCGCTGCCCTGTTTTATTTTTTGTTTGCTTTTTTTTTTTTTGGAGTTTTTGGCCGGGCCGAGTTTGAACTTGCCACCTCTGGTGTATGGGGCCAGCGCCCTACTCCTCGAGCCACAGGCACTATCCTTTATACATATATATATATATATATATTTTTTTTTAGACAGAGCCTCAAGCTGTCACCCTGGATAGAGTCCTGTGGCATCACAGCTCACAGCAGCCTCCAATTCCTTGGCTCAAGTGAGTCTCTTGCCTCCGCCTCCCAAGTAGTTGGGACTATAGGCGTCCGCCACAACGCCCAGCTATTTTTTGGTTGCAGCCATCATTGTTGTTTAACAGCCCGGGCTGGATTCGAACCCGCCAGCTCAGGTGTATGTGGCTGGCGCCTTAGCCTGTTGAGCCACAGGCGCCGAGCCTCTTTCTCCTTTTTTTGAGTCTTACTCCGTTGGCCTGAGTAGAGTGCCAAAGCAACATAGCTCACAGCAACCTCCAATTTTTGGGCTTCGAGCCCAGTGCCCTCTCTTTTCCTCACTGACTTCTTGGCACTTAGCACCACGGTCGTGCTTTTGTTTGTTGATGCTTGTTACCTGCTTGGACCGGCCTGTCTCACTCACTGATGTATCCTCAATGCCTCTCACAATGCCTGGCACACAGCAGGTGCTCAAGACATGTTTGGATACCATCAGAGCCTCATTAGGAAACATCTTTAACACAGTCAGTCCCGAGGTATGACCCACCTAGTCACAATGTCTAATGTTTGTATAGCACTTTACAGTTTATGAAGTGTGTCCATGTAAACCAACCTCGGTGACTGCTCCACTCTCTGAAGCAAGTGTTATTTATTCTGTTTATTAAAATAAAGAAACCGAGATACCAATTGGTTAAGGGTCTTCCCTAAGGTCACACAGCTGGAATGTCAGTACTGATCTTTCAGTTTCACAAAGAACAACTCTGGTTCTCTACGACCACACAGATGAACTATACCCCGAACGCCTCTGTTAGGCAGCTTTCAAGGAGAGCTCTGTGCGAGACAGAGCTTCGTGTTTCCAGAAACTACCCTGGACGTTCTTTCCATCTTATCAGAGGAGTTTCTTTGCAAAGGAACCATGTCCTTGTGCTATGTGGCTAATGAGAACATCTCTGGTGCCCTGAAGCCCTTTTATTGTGTGAGTGGGTGTAGGTGCGGAGGGTGATTATAACCATGCTTTTTGTGAATCCTTCTACTTCCAGGAGTATGAAGAAGTGAAGACATTGGGAGAACCTGTTTTCCCATGTGTTTCCGGTTAGTTTTAAGTAGCCTTAGTATTTCCTTAAATCTCTGGTTCTCAGCCTTTAGATTCACTTAGAGGTTGCAAAATCCCCACGCTTCAAGCCACCTCAGACAAGTGAAATCACAACACCCGCAGGTGGCATTAGTGACAGCTAAATTATTTCACACACAGCCACGGTGGAGAACCCCTGGTCTAGAACCTCAAGTGGGGTGGGGGTGGCTTATCCCAGGGCCCCTAAGGGAACATACCAGGTTCAGCCTGAGGGATGACTCTAAAACCACACACACCCTCGGGTGGAGAATTCAGCATTCTGGAAAGAGGCGTCATGTCCTCCGTGTGTGTTGGCTAGTTTAGATCAGTCTGTACCCAGAACCCATTCAATCAAAGTCTCAGGGGGTGGGGCCCAGGGCTAAAAGTTCTCAGGTGAGCCCAATGTACAGGGAAGGCTGAGAACCCCTGCTTTAAAGGGTGCCTGCTTTGTTTGAAAGAGGAAGTAGCAAGGCTGCCCCCATGAACCCCACAGCGCACCAGTCACCTGGCAGCAGCTGCCGCACACACAGCCTTTCCTTCAGCTGAACCAGGCAGTGCCAAGCACTGACTCCCCCACATCTAGATTCATGGCCTTGGACAAACAGCAGGACCTGACCTTGGCACGGGGCCATCCGCCCTAGTGCTAATTAAGGCCTAAATAATTCTCATAAGTATGTGGCATAAAATAAATGGGCCTCAATTTAAGACAACTTCCTCATTGTGTTCTGGTTAATGTAAGCAGGGTTTGCAGGTTTGCATGATCATAAATACAGTGGAACCTCCACAGTTGACCACCTCCCCAGACTGACCACCTCTTTAACCTAATTTTCATAGACCACACACGGGCCACCTGTAGGTACCAGTACAGCAGGCCCAGTTCCTTATGTTCACCAGCACGTTACCGTCCCTTGGGTGGTCAACTTACAGAGGTTCTACTATACTCTGCTTTAATTTTTAACAAGGAGCAGAAGATATTTCTATCTGATTATCTTGCCATTATTTTATTTCTTGCTAAATAGTGGGATCACATAAAAATTTACTTGTACGGTCATAGATAATAACAACATGTACTTGATTTCATCACTAATCAATATGATTATTACATAGTGTCTTTTCATTTAATTATTGTTTCTTATCCTCATCCATTTCATTAAATTTTTGGCAGGTAGGGAGGAAACAGGGTACAGATAGCGGCATGAAGGATGGTAGCTGAATGATAAGCCTCTCTACCCAGAAAATGCAAAGAAATGAACTGAGCTTATGAAATAGCATGTGAGTGCTGAGAGACAGGAGAGATATCCCTGACTGCACAGCCTTGTTTAGGAACTGCCTGGCACCCCCCAAACTCCATACCCAGGCCGGGACAGGAAAAAAGCACACCAGCACATGCCTTGGTTTAAGGCTCTGGTTTTGAACCCCTGGCTGGGCAAAGCTGTCTTTCATGGTTAATGAATGATTCTATAAACACACGTTTCTCGTGTTCAGATTTTGAAGCAGTAACAAGTGAGAATGAAAACCGATGCAACCTTCTTCCCGGGACCAGCCTTGAAAGCCACCTGGATAGGCCATGGTTGATGTTGAACATGGAAGTTAGAGGAGGTTGAATGAGCAAAGAAGGCCGGTTCAGCTGAGGCCTCAGGAGCAAGACCTGGGCAGAGGCTGGGAAGTGATTAACTGCAAAAACATACATAGGGCCTCTTCCGTATAACAAGGCGGCAAGACTCGGGCTTGGGCAAGTTGGGCATCAGTACAGAGACAAGGAACAGGCCCCATGGGCAGTCCCCGAGTAGGCAAGCGGGGTTGGATGCAGGGCAGCTACCATCGCTGGCATTGGTCCCCGAGCAGGCAGATGGTGTCACAGGGCTGCACAGAGTGGTCTGCCTCAGTGGTTTTTCTTGCAGGCCCGCCTATGTCTCAAAGGGGCCTGGCCCATGGCACGGCCATGGATCCTGACACTAAGGGGGTTTTCCTGGTTTTTTTTTTTATCTCTAGAAGAGCAGCAAAAAAGTTACATTCCTAGGACAGCAGTGAAAACTCAGCACCTGCCAAAACGGGATATAAGAGAATGCATAATAACTATGCGAATTCTGAGGACTACTTGAACCGAGCAGAATAAACCAGGGATTATTGCAGTCCTATCACCCCAGAAGGACCACGGAGAGGCTGCATGCCCTCTCCTGCAGCCCTCCAGAGGGCATGCTGTTTTGAATTACTTTATGGCGACAGAGCCATGGAGAAAAGAGGAAGCAAAGGAATTGGTTTGGAACAACCAAAAGATATTAAAAACAATTTTCCCCTTGTATTTTCAGATTGTTCCAGAACAAGCAATTTGGGCACCTAACCCTTCTCCCGAGAGTCCACAGCTACTTCAAAATGGTTAAGCCCATTTCAACAAACCAGCAATGTTTAAAGACGTCCACGGATGTATAAAATGCAGTTCGGCCAGTAGAAATCATACCAGGAAGGACCCCTTAGAACATGTTAAGAACAGCATGCTGGGGCGGCTCCTGTGGCTCAGCGAGCAGGGCGCCGGCCCCATATACCGAAGGTGGCGGGTTCAAGCCCGGCCTCGGCCGAACTGCAAAACAAAAAAATAGCCGGGCGCTGTGGCGGGCGCCTGTAGTCCCAGCTACTCG
>CAUYON010054924.1:0-11912 GCA_963573935.1 Arctocebus calabarensis
AGGCACTATACATTTTTATCTTCCAAAAAGATAGAAATGAAAAGACGTGGCCTCTGGGGCCAGTGTGGTGACACATGCCTGTAATCCTAGCACTCTGGGAGGCTGAGTTGGGGGACTTGCTTGAGCTCAGGAGTACAAGACCAGCCTGAGCAAGACTTTGCTTCTACTAAAAATAGAAAAAAGTAGTCAGGCATTGTGGTGCATACCTGTAGTCCCAGCTACCTGGGAGGCTGAGGCAAGAGAATCACTCAAGGTCAAGAATTTGAGGTTTCTGTGAGCTATGATGCCTCAGCACTCTACCAAGGATAACAGACTCTGTCACCAAAAAACAAAAAAAGAAGTGACCTCTGTCTTCCATTAACTTATAACTCTTTTAGAAGCGATGACATAGGGCGGCTCCTGTGGCTCATTGAGTAGGGCGCCGGCCCCATATACTGAAGGTGGCGGGTTCAGACCCTGCCACCGAACTGCAAAACAGAAAAATAGCCGGGCGTTGTGGCGGGCGCCTGTAGTCCCAGCTACTCGGGAGGCTGAGGCAAGAAAATCGCCTAAGCCCAAGAGTTGGAGGTTGCTGTGCACTGTGTGATGCCACGGCAGTCTACCCAGGGCGATAAAGTGAGACTCTGTCTCTACAAAAAAAAAAAAAAGAAAAGATTTGGAAAGAGATTTAAAGATGGCTATTTATTGAAAATCTGTATCTTGGATAAATCTAACATATGGTATACATAAGTTGTTTGTATAACAAGATAAGGTATCTAAGTGTAAAGTTGGAGAAATATTAAAAATAAAAATAAATTTGTGCACAAAAGTAAAAATTTATAACTTCAAAAGACTTCAATTTTTAGCTTAATAGTTAATCTTGTTGCATTAACTTATAATAGTTTTAAATTTTTGTTTTTCTTCTCTAGTCTACACAAGAACTCTCTCTATATTTTACATATATATACAAATATATATATATAAGTTTACATATACAGAGTGTCCATAAAGTTCAAGTGCAATTTAAAATTGCACATTATTTTAAATTGCACACAGACTTTGTCACCCTGTACACACACACACACACACACACATGCACATATAATCAGCCAAGTATTTGTTACTTATCTGTTGGTGTAGGGAAGGAAATTCCATTATTCTGCACAACCTGAGGCGTTATTTGTTATTTGCAGTTTGAAACCATGACTTTCTCAGTTCTGAAATTTCCTCCCATAAGTAACCAATACAAAATGAATTTTAAGTATTACCTTGTCCTTTACAAATCCAGGACCTACCTTCTTTCCTCGTGTGTGTGTATGTGTGTGTAGTGCTGTAGTGTGTAGGTTCTGTAGAGAAATGACTTTGACATATAATAATACTTAACATAGACGATCTTCACCAGTATTACACAATCTGATAATACTTCTATTTACCTACCTACCATATTCCTTAGGTCCAAATGTTTTATTTATTAAGAAATTCCATTGGTAGTCACGGTGTTTTGGAAACCACTTATTTTCTAGCAGTAACTTACTCATGTAATTTCTGAGAAAAATAATGCTCTCCATGTTGTTTTGGTATGTTTGTTCATGTGCCTCTTCTTTAATGTAAAATTTCTAGCTTGCTATACACATCATCTGCCCCTCTTTTTGAGAGTTCACTTGTGGAGAAAACTAAGTGTATCTTTTTTATGCTGACGATCTATAGATACTCTGGTCCCTGAGACAAATGTTAATGCAAGTACTTAGATTTCCAGTGTGAGAGATGTGTGTTTATCACAGCCTGCTTCTCTAAAGCAGTAATTTCAAGTTCCCAAGCATACTACTGAATGGTAAGTATGCATCACAGTTATACTTACAGTCCACTGTCATTTCCAGTTCAGCCCTGGCAATGTGCAGACCACATTTCTCTGGATCATTTGTTCTTGCTATTTATTGCCTTTTCTGAGACATGCAATCACTGGGTACAGGGTTCCAGTGAAAGATTCACATATGTGTTTATGAAGAAGCAATAACCACTTGGTTTTGCACTCTCTTTTGTTAATACCTTTGTGCTTTTTTTTTGGCTTGGTGGAAGTTATTTGCCTTGTTTCATACATTATTCCCACTCATTCAACTCTATTTCCTCTTGAATGCATGAATTTCAAATGTATACATTAAATGTGTGTGATTACATTTTTATGCAGATCTTTTCTCCAAGTGTTACTTCTGACAGGTTTGTTTTCACATTTATGTGTGCCATATTCTTCAAAATGTGTAGCTATTGTTTATTTAATAAGTCCTTTCTCTTTATTCTTTCCTCCCTCTGATAAAAATTAAAAGAAATAAAACAAAAAGCTGCATTATAGTCTTGGACATTTAATCAATAGCTATTGGGCATACAATTTTGTCTTCTAATTTTACTTTTTATAACAGAATCTTAAAAGGCTTTGAAGGTTTTTTTGTGTAATGGAGGCCTTTTTGTTAGAGACACCCATGCATTTTTAGAAGAATCAGCCCTAGGGATTGCCATAAAATCTTTCTTTGTAAATTTATTGATCTTTACTTACAACTAAAGCAGAACAATTGTTAGATTTAAATAGTAGCATCAATACGGGTGGAATGAAGGTTACGTTTGAGAATACTGGAATAAATAATACAAAGTTAACATAATAAAGCAAATAAATTATCTGTAGTTTATTTTTAAAATAACTAATAATTTGAGCTTCACGAACACAAAGAGAACTTTTGAACTTCATTATCAACTGAGCTTTCACTCTCCACTCTTGACAATACAAAAGATGAAAGACTCCATTGCTAAATTAAAAAAAAAAAAAGAAACATACTTGGCTGGGATGATGAGGCAGGATATAAATTTCTTAAAATTTAAATACTGTTGCAAACAGGATAGAAATAAAAATGAAACTAGGATATTTATTGATTAGCTGGTTTGCATGAGCAATAAGAATCATAGAGAACATGATATCCTTGTGGGGACCAATAGCCTGCCATAGCAACACCCTTTCCAGGTCCTAAGGCCATCGTGACAGTGTGACCACCAAAAGTTTCTGTGAACCCTATTTGTTTCAGGTTACGGTTAGGCAGATAAAATGCTCTGTCTTTAAGACTGATCTAGACTTTCTCTTTGGAAATATTTCCAGTCTGGTCACTTACCCTTTTGTAAACAACAAATGCTATTTCCAATGCTCCTGAAGACCATGTAGAAATATGGTCTCTTCCAAAATTCCCACCTTTCTACATCCCCTGATCCATCAGAGACTGTCTCAGTCTCTCTCTTTTTGACTATACAAAACTACTTTATTCTATTACACTTTTGAAATTCTACTGAAATAAAGATGGTGGTGGATGAAATTATAGGCCATGGTACATGAATAAACAATCTTTTAAATTATGTCTCATACTGAGATTATTTCCTTTAACAGGAATATTGGGAAAATTAATCATTTATGTTCACTCTTTAGTGTGGTCAATAACAAAAAATACTAAATTATATTGATTTAAGAATCAAATTTTCCTTAATGGTTATTTATTTTAGAAGTAGAATACTGATCATTTTTGAAAATTATTCTTTTAAAATATGATTTTGTAATTATTATGCCTAATTTAAAGATTTTTAATTGTTTTCATCTTGAAATAATCAGGGAAAAAGAGGAAAAACTCAAAGGATTCCTTAAATTAGAAACAATTATATATATGTAGGGTTTTTTAATTTCAGATTAATATGAGAGTACAAATGTTTAGGCTACATTGTGTTCATTTCTAAGGTGAAGTTCAAGTTATAGTTGAGCCCTTCACCCGAGGGGTGTGTGGAACACACATTGTGCCCATTAGGTGAGACCTTGCCTAACACCCTCCGCTTTCCCTCCCCCTCCTCCTTGCTGCACTATACTTGTGTTTTTCTTTCATGCTGATGTGTAGTTGTTTATATATTGATTTCATATTAGTGTTGAGTATATTGGATACTTGTTTTTCCATTCTTGTGATTTATTACAAAGAACGTGTTCCCACTCCATCCAGATAAAGTCTCCATCTTTTCTTATAACTTAATAGTATTCCATGGTATACATATACCACAGTTTGTTAATCCATTCCTAGGTTGAGGGGCACTCGGTTTGGATTTCATATCTGGGTAATTGTGAATTGCGCTGCAATAAACATTCTAGTGCAAATGTCTTTGTGGTAAAATTATTTCTGGTTTTCTGGGCACATGGGATTGCTGGATTAAATGGAAGATCAACTAGTAGTTCTTTGAGAATTCTCCATATTTCTTTCCATAGAGGCTTTATTGAAATTCCAGCAGCAGTGCAAGTTTCCCCTCTCCACATCCACACCAGCATCTGCGGTTTAGGGATTCTATAATGTGAGCTTATCTCACTGGGGTTGGGTGATATCTCAGGGTGGTTTTGGTTTTCATTTCCCTGATGATTGGGGACAATGAGCATTTTTTTTCATGTGTTTGTTGGCTGTTTGTCATCTTCAGGGAACTTTCTGTTCAAGTCTCTTGCCCACTTATGAATGGGGCTGTTTGCTCTTTTTTTGGTGATTAGTTTGGGTTCTCTGTAGTTTCTACTTACCAGCCCTTTATCAGGGTCATAACATGCAAATATCTTCTCCCATCCTGATGGCTGTCTGTTTGCTTTAGTTGCAGTACTCTTAGCTGTGCAGAAACTTCTTAGCTTACTCACATCCCATTTATTTATTTTTGGTGTTACTGAAATGCTAACGGGATCTCCTTCATAAAATCTTTTCTTGGGTCAATTTTTGCAAAGGTATTTCCTCACATTTTTCTTTAGAATTGTTATTGTTTTGTGTCTTAAATTTAAATCTATCATCCAAAGAGAGACCGGTTTTTTTTTTGTTTGTTTGTTTTAGGTGTAAGCGGTATGGTTCCAATTTCAGTCTTGTACCTGTGGCTAACCAGTTCACACAGCACCATTTGTTAAATAGGGATTCTTTTCCCCAGTGCACAAAAATTATATTGGTAAAGAATATTTTCATCCATATATATATATATATATATATATATATATATATATATATATGAAAGACTCAGATAAAAAATAAACCTATGTTGAAAAATTTATTTAACTACTTAAACAAGACAACCTGTGAAATGTTAGCATGATTCAAAGTAAACTCTAAATAAGACATACTTATGGATCAAGTATATCACAGTGAATTTGCAAATGGACGCAAAAATGTACTTTTCTTGGAATGGAGGTAACAACTAAACTTCTGATACATGGAACTTATATTTCTACATTTAGTAAAGAATTAGTTTACATTATTTTGTTTTATACATTATAATTTTTAGAATTTCTAAAATATCTCAGTTAAATATAAACAATACACTTGTATATTTCAACACATCAAGATAATCCTCCTACCCAGAAGAAGGGAAACCATTTTATCGGAAGGATTTTGCACTAGAATGTTTATTGCAGCTCAATCCACAATTGCGAAGATGTGGAAGCAACCTAAGTGCCCATCATTCCACAAATACATTAATAAATGGTGGTATATGTATACCATGGAATACTATTCATCCATAAAAAGATGGAGACTTTACATCTTTTGCGTTTACCTGGACAGAGGTGAAACACATTCTGTTTAGTAAAGTATCACAGAAATGGAATAGCAAGTATCCAACATACTCAATACTAATATAAAGCTAATAGATAAACAACTACATGCCCACACTAGAGAAAAACACTAGTATATTTAAGTGGTGTGGGGAAGGGAGATTGGTAAGCTCTCACCTAGCGTGCACAATGTAGGGGTGTACAATACATCCCTTGGAGGCAGGGCTCAACTACAACTTGAACTTTGCCTTAGAAATGCAAACATTGTAACCTAATCATTTGTGCTCTCAAGTTAATCTGAAATAAAAACAATAGAAAAAAAAGATAATCCCCCAAAGCACCAGAATTTTAGTTAAAAAAAAATAAATCAGGGCTACCTTTTCCTTATTCCAAAGTCTTGAAATATTTTACAGTATTTATAAAGAGTATAACAACCACAAAATAATGCACATGAAAAAATGTCAGCAATTAAGTTCTACTTACTATTTTCTATGTATCACATTCTGATTGTCCTTATTTGTTTTTTTTTTTTAATTTCATATTAATATGAGGGTACAAATGATTAGGTTACAGTGCTTGCATTTGTTAGCAAGGTCCCTGTTGTAGCTGTACCCCTCCCCTGAGAGAGGTGCCATATTCTCTTACACTAGATTGTGTTATTTGCTAATGTGATGGGCTGAAAATGATAGAGTTAGCAAGACTCCATACAAGGAAAGAAAAGAAATAGGGAAAACATTTAAAGTAGAAATTTAGTAAAACAAAAGACTAGTCATCTCAGAAAAATGTTAACACAAATTAACTTCTATTTCTTTACTCTTTCAAAGCTCTTTATGAAGGCAAAGACAATTGTGAGGCTCCTGTTAAAGTTACAAGTTAAACAGATTAAAAAATCAGAGGCCTAACACCTACTAATAAACATTTACTTTGCATATGAGGCCATTTTCTAAGTGACTATATATGTCATTCATGTAATCTTCTCAACAATCCTGTAAGATTATCCCATTATACACATGAGAAAACATATGAACAAAAATTGATAAAACTACATGACAAAAGCAATTTTCTGTTTGAACTGTGGAAATTCTGCAATGGTCTAAACCAGTCCTGCCCCTCCTCTCATACAAGGGAGAGAATCTTTATAATTCATGTAAATGCACATGAAAAGAATCCTCTTTTAAGAGTTTAAATCTCATATTGCTCTGCCTTAGAGAGACTTGGCTTTTCCATGAGAGTCAAATCTATCATGCTGCTATAAAAATGACAAAACAGTTTTCTTTTTTTTTGTTCTTGACTGTCCCTTGATACTTTCTAGAAAGTTCTTAGTAGAATAACAATACTTATAATCCTTGCACATTTACGTACCATGAAAATTATTTAGTGTACATTTTTATAACATGATGTGTTAGGTATTGTGGTATGCATTATGAATAATGGAAAGAGGGGAAATATCTCAAAATATTGGCATAAAGGAATAGGTTGAGAACACTACCTTCCAAAGGTTTAGCAATATTTCTAATGAAAAGAGGGAGGGACATTGCAAGGTCAAAAGTTAACTGAGAATTGAAAGCATGAAATTTGATTTAATGTGGCTCTTTCAAAGTAAAGATTTCATAGGGATTGTGTCAGGATCATGATATAAAAGTCAAGGATTGATGGATACCAAGAAGTGAAGATTTCAAGTAAATTCAAAGAAATGTAGAAAGCAAGATATTTATTGATGTTTTCATTTGAAGGTTTAGCCGGTCTTTCAGGACATCACCACAATGAAAATTCAAAATATGTCCATGAGCAGGGCAGTCCAGGAAGAGCAAGGAAATACCAAGGAGAGCAATAAAACAGCTGTCATGTCAGTGTGGACAGTGTGACATGGTCGTGGTCGTCAGTGTCCAGGCACAGAGCAGAGGTGGACAGGTTTTGGTTTTCACGGCATTAGAAGTATGTAGGAGAAGAAAAGAGAGAGACAGAGAAAAGGCAGAAAAGGAAAAAAATATTTCAATATATAATTGTGTATAAATGCTGTGTAGTTTAGGAGAAAACTTCCTAGTGGGTAGACAAGGGAAGGTAGAAAGGAAGATTATGTATTAGTCTAATAAAAATACATGAATATAGTATACTGAATCTCCAGTTGAAGGTGTAGTTATTTGTGTATCTTCCCTCTGACTTATTGTAGAGTATTTTGACATCTGAAGGTCCTGGTAGCACATCCAATTATCTGAGAAGTTTGTTTCTTAAGTATTTCTGAAGATTTACTGTACTGCCATGGCTTCAAATCCGACTTTTAAAAATTACTAATGTGGAGTTCTGTGAGTCATGTCACCTTTATGTATATTGGGGGGAAATAAAACAATCTTGTCAACAGCAAAAACAAAAATCTCCCCTGTACCAATGCAGGAGAGAGAAAGAACACATACTATGATTAAGAACTAACAGATTTACATGCATGTGTGCTAGCAAGAAAGTGATCATGAATTTAAAACAAATAAATATATTTTATACAGGAAAGTATAAGAACAACTTACCTTCTTAATACACAAAGGACTGCACATTTTGACAGTTTCTTCTGTACCCTTGAAAGGCCCATGATCTAACTCCAGCTGTGTGTTTGTGGATAGTTAGAGATAATTTGACCTGGAATTTGGACATATCTCTACATTGTAAAGACTGATGACGGACCAATCCATGGAGAGATTTATTACTATTCCAGGTGTTAAAGACTTTGCTCAGATTCACTATGCCTCCAACCTAACTCTTAAGGAAGGAGATAAATTAAATGGTCCCCTTGCCTTTTATAACAGTCAATGCCATTTTAATTTAGTTTATACATATGATTCATTCAGACATCAATCAACACAGCTTTTTAGAACTTTCAAATAAAAAAGTGACTATATACATAGGCTTTTTACCCAAAATGAAGTGCACAGTAAACCAATTAAAATAAATTTAATTTTAATATTGTGTCCTTTCCCCGGGGTCTCACTCACTTTGCTACGAATTTGCCATATATCTAATTCAAGAAGATATTATTTTTGACAGTGGAGCAGGATAAAGAGGCAGTGATAGAATTATGAATAGCAAGCATGAACAGCAAGCATGGGACTGTTCAGAGTAGATCCCTGCTAGGAAGAGATTTGATGATTCAATAGCTTACCAATTTCGAGCAATTTGTTGCCGGGCTCATTTCATTTTCAGTCTGTCACCGACATACAGCTATACAGTGTTGTGACTGTGTTGTACTCTCTTAAATCCTAGCTGCAATATTTGAAGGGCTGACACATAATCACAGTTATTATTAAAAGATCATGAAACACTCTATGCTTAGATGAAACCAATGTGCCACTGGAATGATCATTTCTTATTATTGTTGTAGTCAGTGACCAAAGAATTCATTTATTGTTGGTTAATTTTAGCTTCTCACAGTGGGTGGCAATGGCTAGATATGCAATAGTTCACTCATTCATCAGCATATTCACTGAACTCCTGTGAAATCTAAAGTTGTTGCTTACTGCATATATGATTTTGGAACCCTAAGGGGAGGATTTTCTCCCCTTTCTTAAGGGTTAGGTTAGACTCTGAGTGAATCTGAGCCAATTCTTTAACATCTAGAATAGAGATGAATCTACCTGTGGATTGGGTCCATCATCAGTTTTTACAAAGTCCAGATATCTCCAACTTCCAGGTTAATAATAATGACACTTCAGTAGAGTTTCCTTATAGGGGTTTGACATTTATGTCCTGCTCTCCATTAATAATAGTAATGCTGGCTCGGCACCTGTGGCTCAACGGGCTAAGGCGCCAGCCACGTACACCTGAGCTGGCAGGTTTGAATCCAGCCCGGGCCCGCCAAACAACAATGACAGCTGCAACCAAAAAAAAAAAGAAAGGGCTGGGCGTTGTGGCGGGAGCCTGTAGTCCCAGCTACTTGGGAGGCAGAGGCATGAGACTCGCTTGAGCCCAGGAATTGGAGGTTACTGTGAGCTGTGATGCCATAGCACTCTGTCCAGGGTGACAGCTTCAGGCTCTGTCTCAAAAAAAAAAAAAAAAGAAAGAAAGAAAACATAAGAAAAGGAACTTTAGGGAATTGGGGGAAAGTGTTGTTTATTCTTAGGGAAATAGAATGTGTGATGTTCTTGTCTTAAGTTTCCTCATGTTACCTGGAGAGAATGGTGGGTAAAAATAAAATATGACCATTTGAAGTTTTAATTTTAATTAACTCATGGCTCAAGAGAAAATTCCTTATTTAAAATAGGTGTACTAAAGGGCAGATAAATTTATCTGGAATTAAATGATTGTGTGCTTCATACCTGGTCTCACCTGCAGGTGAGTTTTGCTTGACTGAATTCCATCACCTCCCTTTTGGTGCTGGGTCACAGGTCATACCTCCTTAAAAAAGCCTTGAAACCACCTCCCCCCATTTTTGGTGATGTTGTCTCTTGCCTTCCAAACTAAGTGAAGGGTCCATTGTGCCAAGAAGCAATCATTGGCATGGAGGGTGAAACGTCTCCGGAAAAGCCCTGAAGTGTGCTGTTGGTTGCTGTTTCTAGGAGATGCCTTACATAACCAGCCCAGTGAATGGCAGGCAAAGGCTGTCTTGTTTGGAAAAGGACATCAGATGGCACTGGTCGTGGCTGGCCAAATGTGGGGTGGAAATGTAGATTGGCCTTTAAACAGTACAGCTGGCCTGCCAGCAGTCTCTGGGGTTAAAATCAGAAAATTCTGAACTTTTCAGAATGCTGTTGATAATCAAGAACAAGAAATTTATTTTACTAACTAAATACTATATTATAGTAAACTCTGTACATATTCCACACTCTGCTGTTGACCAGAAACAATGATTTATTTTATTAATGAGATAATATCCCCAAGACATTGTACCTTCCCAAGGAATGATTGGTTTAGAAATTCTCTCTCCATCCCTCCTTCCTCAACAAACATAATAAAGAGGAAATAAAACTATTAAAAATGGTGCATTTTTTTTCTCACATGCAAGATGGAAGTTTAAATTCTTAAATATATCTTGAACAAGGCTTTGTGAATGCACTTCCCCATTTCTGGGGATGGTCTCCTCCTGGCCGTGCCCCACTTTAATCTCCCTGAGGCTGGCTCTGCAACTGAGCAGCCTCTCTCTGCCAGCTGCTCCCTGTTGGGCTCTATACCAAGAGGTGGTGCCAGAGGGGCAGGGAGGCTGGAGCAGTGGGAGGGGACATTTTAAAGGAGATTGCCCTGGACAAGTCTTGGACACATCCCAAGGAATTGGATCTAAGACAGATTAGAGCAGGAAGATATTTCATGAAGCTGGAGATTCCCTTCTTGATTCTAAAATTGCATATGCCTGTGGTTAGTTCTATTTGATTTCGTGAACAGTGATGTATAACTTAGGAGACACTCTCCTATTTTTACTGTTGTGAACAAAAGTTAGGCCCTTCTTCTCACACTCCTTTTTTTAGCAGGAGAACTCCTGAGCTGCAGTTTGGCCCAGGATGGTCCACTGAGAGATCAGTTGCTGGTCCCTTAGCAGTTGGATGTGGCCCAGTGAGTCAAGCTTGGCTGGGAAGACATGACCTGAGGGTTGTAGTCATGGTCACTGAAGGCCTGAGCAGCCCTGCTGTGCCCTGCTCACCACAGGGGGAGAATCTGTTCTTGTCCCAGGGGTGTCACTGCAAAGATAAAGGCCAGGAAGGTGACTGAAAGGGCCTTTAGGAACATTCTGTTCCTAATTTCCTTGGGAAATGAAGCAGGGACAGGAGCATTTTGAAAACACACTTCCTCTTAGCTTTCAGAACAGGAACAGAGGAAAAATACAAACAAAAGAGAAGAAAAGCAGCTGTGACGGTGAAATTGCGAATGTCAGCCTGGCGAGGATATGGCGGCCCATTGTTGGGTTTGGGTAAACACAAGTCTAAGAGTTGCCTTCAGGTATTTTACAAATGTAACTAACATGTACAGCCAGGTTACTGAAAGTAAAAGAGATGACCCTCAAAAATTTGGCTGGACCTCATTCAATTAGCTGAAGGCCTTAACAGCAAAAACCCAGGTTTTCACAAGTGTCCCTTCCTGCGGGACGCGGTTATTCGTGGGGACGAGGGGGACCGAGCCTGAAAGAGAATGGGCGAGAGAGAACGAGACCAAGCAGGTTTCTTGTCAAGGTCTGTTTAATGGCGGCGGGAAGCCAGTTTTTAAAGCTTACAAGTGAGCAGGGGGAGGAAGGGGCGGGATATAAGGGAGCGTGTCGTTTGCTGATAGGTAGGTTCGAAGTTCTGGCTATTAGCTGGTTACACGGTGCGGGAAAGGGCGCCTACCTTTTGTGTGCAGGCGCGGGAGCAGGCGCCATTTTAAGCTTCAGCATGGAATTAAC
>CAUYON010054927.1:0-23005 GCA_963573935.1 Arctocebus calabarensis
CCTGTAGTCCCAGCTACTTGGGAGGCAGAGGCAGGAGACTCGCTTGAGGCCAGGAATTGGAGGTTGCTGTGAGCTGTGATGCCACAGCACTCTATCCAGGATGATAGCTTGATGCTCTGTCTCAAAAAAAAAAAAAAAAAACTGGGGGATAAATCAAGTAACAGGGACAGAAATACTAGCAAAAATGAAGTTCTTACTAAAGAAAGTAACAATAAGAAAATTATATTTCCTCTTAGAAAAAGAAGAAAAAGAAAGAAAAATAAGTAAAATCTTGGGGGAGAAAGTTGAAATAAAAAAGAAAAAAACAAAACAAAACAATATTTGTATCTTCTTGAATGTTGCCTGGGTAACAGGTGATCTTCTGGAGTATGAGCTGCTAATCACAATGCTGATACAGCTATATAAGATGGAGACTAGAGGTTTCTTTGCCCTCAAATTCTACAGAGTTGATAGCCTAAATCTCTCCTCAGCCCACTTTTGGCTAAGAGAGGCTTTCCCAGGAAAGCATATGTCATGTGTCGATGGGATCTCTCTTAAAGTGGCTATCCACTTATCAGATGTGCCAAAACCAGCTTCACTCTAAACCCCCAAGGCAAGGCTGCAAGGCAGCTAGCTCTCCTACTGCCAAACATTGAAAGCTCTGCTCTTCCCTAGAGTCTCAGTCCTGACCTCTGGGTCCTGTTCAAAGTCACTAGATCACTTGCCCAAGGCCTCTCACCACAGGCTTTGCTCTTGGACTCTGAGGGCCTAGCCTTCAGGGCAGCCCTCCCACTGTGGCAGCATGCTGGGTCCATGTACAAACAATGAGAGTTCAGTGCTGGCCCAGCAGCTCCCTCCCGAATTCTTAGCACCACTCAAAGTTACTTACACACTCATCTACAGTCACCCAAGGTAATTCAACCAACTGTCCAACTCCAAAAGAACTAAACAATCCACAGGGAAGGCCTTCCCTGTCTGCAATCTCTCTGTTGCTGTAGCTACAGCCACAGCAGGCACCATGCCTCAGACCAAACACAACCATTTGCTACTTTTCCACTGCTTTGTCCTCCTCCTGGGGTCCAAAAGTCTCCTGCTGCCTCCCTGCATCCCCAAAGGGATGTTTCTGGGCAGACACAAGCCAGAGGTACTTGGAATCTTCTCTCCCAAATCTTACTGCACCTGGTTATAAACAAGCTGTTACTTGATTGCCATCTTGCTCCATCCCCCCACCAAGACTGCATTTTAAAATATGATTTCTGAGCATTATTTTAGCCTAGTTTCCTGTGTATAGATTATTACATATTACATATTATTACATAAAGGCCCAGTGCTTTTATGAATTTATAGTCTCATTCTCTTTTATTCCAGAATGTTAGCACTTTTGTCTATACAATTCCTTTAAAATTGAGGGGCTTCATATAAACACAATTCAAGCCCATTGTGTTGGACAAAATCCACAGCCACAGTTATTTCTGAGATAGTTTTATATTTTAAATTATACTTCATTAGTGTTTCCTTGGACCTGTGAAACTGCTGTAAGACAAGATTTTTAAGGTTCCTAGAAATATTTTTGTCTAGTTATAAGGATCTATGTAATATTTCCTTGATTATTTCAAAGTTCTAAACAAAGTCTTACAAAATTGTTTTGGATTTAGTAATAGATCATGTTTCTGGCAGTCTCCAGATTTGATCTTTTACTAGCCCACGAAGCTAGAGAGGATAACAAAAAAAATTTTCTAATCTATTAAACTCTGGAACTCTCTAAACGTTATGATTGGCCAGTTATTTCTTTAATTCACCTCTTTATGTGTGTGTGCATGTGTTATCAAACACAGCTAGTAAAACCATCTAATATTTTCAACATTCTGCCTGGAGACACCTTTACTCTAGTATAAATGTTAATCTGGTACATTTTCTGTATTCTAGGTTACCCCATGTTTTGCCAAGTGGTTCACTACTAGATAACATGGCTTTCCATTTACTGAGGCTGTTATAGCAGTTTCCTAGCCATTTTCCTAGCCTCCATTGTTTCCATATTATTTTCCAGTCTCTATCCACAGCCTTTTTCAATGCCAGTGGCACATATTTTAAGTTTGTATCATAGCATCATTCAGCATCTAAAACCAAATTTCTGTATTTTCTATATATCTCTATAGTTTCCAGGAAAAGGAACTCGATTTTGTTAAAATGGCTTTGAAAAAAATGTATATTTTTTGAAATGGAAAATATAAAAAAAGAGCAATAATTTAAAAAGATGAAGACGTGGCTTTTCAATATACAATACCTACAGGGATCAAGAAGGTAGTACATACTGCATATCCCTTATCCAAAATGTTTTGGAGCAGAAGAATTCTGGATTTTACAATTTTTTTAGATTTTGGAACTTGTGCATATATAAAATGAGATAGGTCAGGGATGAAACCCAATTTTAAACATAAAATTAATTTGTTATTCTTATACATCTCGTTTGTGTGTGTGTGTGTGTGTGTGTATTCTGAAGGTACCTTTATACAATATTGTTAATAATTTTTACACTTGTCACATGAGGTCAGTTGTGGAATTTTCCACTTATACAAAAAGTATAAGACACTTTATTATACAAAAAGTATAAGATTTTTGAGCATTCCAGATTTTGGATTTTCAGATTAGGGATGCTCAACCTACATAATTAATAAAGCCAGTGTTTTAGTAAAGCTTAAAGTTTGTTTTCCGATTAATGTGAGAGAAATAAAGAAAGTGTATGAAGACAGTACAGATTTGAAAAGCCTAATAAAAAGTGCCGGAAAAATGCAAATTCTAATGCTTAGATAGTCTTCAATAGCCATTGCATGATCTGGTATATTAAAGAAAAACAAAGTTGGTATTATTGTTGGACTTGGGCTCAAAAACAATAATAAGATCCTTTTGCCAATTCATTCGTCAAATGATCTGAATAATAATAAATTTTATTCTATGTTGAGTTTCCTTATGTCTATTTGTCAACATTGCCTTGAAAAGAATGGCACTGTTAGAGTATGTTTATAGCAGTGTCATCAGGTTAGTGAAGAAATTATAATGACCTATCTTCCCAGTTTTCTGGGGACTGAGGGGCTTCCCAGAATATGGAACTTCTAGCACTAAAATCAGAAATACTAAATGAGAGAATTTAGTCACTGTAGTAAGAACCTGAATCCATGTTGTAGGAAGAACAGCTAAAGGGATGCCAGAAGATTTTAGAGAAGGCATGATCAATTCTTCTGTGCATATTTAAAGATGGCTATCATTTTCTTCTGCATAGCCCCAAGAGGTTACAAAGATCAATAGATAATGTTATAAGTAGATGGATTTTGCTTCAGTATAAGAAAAAAAAATTTATAACCATCCCTGCCTGGAGACAAAATAGGATAGATCAAGAAGGAACACTTTGGGTAAAAATTTTCAAGTAATGGAAAACATTAAGTATAAAGACATTTAATGTGTAGGCTTATTGAAGACAGGATGCAAATTATTGATGGAGAAGAAAAGTTTTAGATTATGTGACCTTTGGGGTGTCTTCCAATTCCATGTTCAATGCATTTGATTCTATTAGTAGCATAGGATATTTTCAGTAAGACAAACAATGTATTAAACATAACATAATAACATTATGTTTGAAAAATGTCACATTCAGTATCAAAAAAGTAATAGAAGAATTTTGAAATAGCAAAATAAAATGAGCCATCTAGCAGTAGAAGAAACAAATTAATCTGGGGTCAGTGTAACAAGTGATATAAGCTGTCAAGTCACTTTTGAAACACCCTTGGATAGGAGACAGCCATGGATGAAGAAAGACCATTTTAGAAGAGAATAAGAAACAGTCACTGAGGATGGTGAAGTAATTCAAGCATTAAATTAATTCTTACATGTTTACTAAAGGGATGATGAAAAATATAACTACTCTTCTGTATCTCAAGAAAAGTATTTGGCACCAAGTTGATTGAAATGCCAAATATCCATACAGAATTAGTGCCAAGTTTTAACTGTGCGTTTTCCTTCAACAAGTTTCTGTACTGTCCAAGAGAAATCTTAAGTCTTGTCCTTGACCACTTGCATTTGGGCTAAGTAGCAACAGGAGCTGGCAAGATGGAAACCCTAGTCCATGACCAAAGTACTTCCATCTGTCTGAGACCAAGTAGTTTTAGTGCCTGCAGGGCAGAACAGCCTTTCACAGGGGTGAATAAAAAAGAATTGGCAATTGGCTGTATTCAAGATCCTGAGGCACTAATGCAAACCTGGATTTCACTTTCAAAATCCTTGCTTACATAACACAGTTTATTTGAATTTGCTAATCTGCAACACTTTCCCATACCTATTTCTCTCTATATTAAGGATAAATTTTGTTTCAAAATAATTAGGGCATGAGAGTAAAACTGCATTCTGCTACAAATAAAGTTGCAAAGGCAAGACAAATGTTACACATACCGGATCCCAACTGGATGTACAGTTTTGTGCTAATTATTGCAGCGCTACAAAGAAACAATAAGTGCATACCACAACTTCAAAGAGCTTATGGTTTCTGGATAGAGACAGCATCAAAATATTCCAATTTGGCAGGACTTAGATTAACATTCACTAAGGGCTTAGATACTTTCACATTATTGTCTTAAAGCAAATATTGTCCACATTTTAAGGTGAAGAAATGTGAATTGCTCATATGGTAATCATATGTTTCTTTTTGACTTGGCCAGTTCCAATTTATATCTGTTATCTTGGTATAATTTTTAACAGCATCCTCTTTCACTATCCAAAGTTCCCCAATTTATTATAAATTATATGGTCACCCCAATTAAAATAGTAGTAGATTCCAAACATAAGATTAAAATAAGGGTCTTCCGATTTCTTTTGCTCTTTTGAAAATGGTATTAAATTGAATATTACAGAGTGAAAATATGACATAAATAAACTGCTATCTTCTGAAAATCTGTTTTTAATATTATCATTTTCAGATAATTACTCATTCATCTTCAAATAAGCACTTTTGTCCCTTTGAAACTCATGCAATGTTCTCTGTCATCCTCATCTGTTCTGCCACACAAGTATCACAGTCAACAGCACACATGTCAACTGAAGACCATAAAACTTCAATATTTTCATTTATTGATATATCTAATACACTGGCCTCAAGCCTTCTTGACTCCATAAAATAACAATCATTCCCTTTGGATATTCATTACCATGGCCATTTATAGGATGCTAAATTATTATCAGAAAATATTCTACTTCTTCAATACAAAGATTCCAGCACCACTCATACATTAAAATTTCCTATATTTATAACTTTCTTGCAATCATTTCCACCTAAACAACTTGTTTTAGTCTCATATTTACTTTCTGTTTATTGTCCTCCATGTTTTCTGTCAGATAATCACACTATTCTTGACTTCATTTTTCTTCTACCCAGCATGCAATCTATGAAAATTTCATTTATTCTTATAATTTTTATTATTTATCTATTTTACATATTTTGATAACATGGAACTAGGTCCATGAGTTCATAGCCATAGCACTTCACATAAAACCTAAGTACTTCATACATATATGTCAAATAAATAAAATAAATACAATTGGGGGTATTGACTATCATTTATTAAACTCTCTCCTTCTCATCTCATAACCAGATTATGAAGAGCACATTTGAAAGGGCTATCTGGCATTGAACTGGTCTAATAAGGCTTTAGTAATTAGTCAAGTCCTCAAGTGAGCAACGTTGCACAAAACTATTCCATAGAAATAAAATACTATCCTAATCTTTGATCATTTTATGATGCTTAGTCACTCAATATTATTTTTATAATTTGATTTATAAAATTACAACTTGAAAATCTGTTTATCCTGTCCTAGGTACGTATTAATTTATTTTAGTTGTTGGCAAGTATGTAGATAGTGGTTTAAAGCCTTTGGGTTTATGCTCAGAATATTTAGATGTGCTATAGGAAGAATAAATTAGAGGCAGATTTAGGAATGATGTTCCATATGAAAGATACTCCATAAATTTACTACTTGATAAGCGTATTTTCCCAATCACACATGCACTGAAAATATAAAAATGTAAGTGTATGATAATAGTCCAACGGACTATTAGACTACTCTATTGGGCAATGGAAACACTAAAACTACTGTTTAAAATTAGGAAGCACCATGCACTAGCTAATATTTTCAAAATATTAGCCTCTTCATGTAAAGAAATAATTTATTTATATATATTTGACTATTTTAAATAATTCTGAAATTTAAGTAAGCATTTGATAACTACATTGTTTGCTCATGCTAATTTTTTTTATAGTTTAGATTTGTTTGTGGTTTTGCAACCTCTGTCTACTTTTACTTCATTAGTCTTTGGTAAACATGCTTCTAGCATTGGCAGACTAGTTACCTTTAGAATAATCCATCTACTGAGCTTACTTAGAAAATATGGGTAAACATAAAAATAACATTACCGTATAAGAATACAATGTATTATAAATTGCACATAGAATATATATGTGTGTTTGTGTTTGTACGCAAAGGGTATCAAAAATGTATCCACATTTGAAGAAAGGAAAAGAATGTATCTTTATATTCAGTACATACTGACAAAAGATGAATACAAGTCATGTTTGATTTCTGCAATTACAAGAAGTTCTTGTAGTAATTACAATCAGTGTCCAGGTACTTCTGGATACAGCAAACTACTTCTTAAGCCACACTGACCAAAGTGTTCACTTGTATTGCTATGCATGCTATTTCAAATTCTTCCTGAGAATTCACAATGTAGCCAGGTTTTATTATGGTCAACTATATCCTTCAAAGTCCCCCATAGATAGAAGTCAAGAGAACGTGGGGGAAACTCAACTGTACCTTTTTGTCCTACCCACTGTACTGACAAATTCTCATCCAAGTAAGCTCTCACATTAGAGCATGTAACAATCTTCAGATGAAAACCTTCCATTTAGCTATTTTAAGAATGTGTAGTATTTTGGCTTGGGGCCCATGGCACAGTGGTTATGGTACCAGCCACATACATCGAAGCTGACAGGTTTGAAACCGGCCCTGGCCACTGCAACAAAAAAATAGCCGGGCATTGTGGCGGGCACCTGTAGTCCCAGCCATTGGGAGACTGAGCCAAGAGAATCGCTTAAGCCCAGAGGTTTGAGGTTGCTCCAAGCTATAATGCCACAGCACTCTATTGAGGGTGACAGTGAAACTCTGTCTCAAAAACAAACAAACAAAGGATGTGTAGTATTCCTGTTCTGCTAATTCCTGTGTCATGGGCACACTGGTATATTTCTGTGGTGAGTGTGTAAACTGTTTTAACACCATAGCAGAACTTGTTGCTGACTCTTCCCTTGTGCACATTACACATAATACCATCCTCCTCACATATATTACAAACATACACAGTTGTTAGGGATGTTGAAGGTTCTGCTCCATACTCACGCCTCCATTGACATAATTTCACAATGTTCTTGAATTTCAAATACTACTTCAAAATTGTCTTGTGCTCCTCAAATGATGACTATGCTTCTACTACTTTCTTTGATTGTCCAGCCTGCTGCATGGTGATTTATTTGATTAAAAACATCTTTTGAGTAAACATCATACTACATATTGGTATTGTAATGCAATTCAATTTTGAAAAATAATATATAGAAAGCATCACTTAAAATGCGTATAATTTGTCAATCTAGTATACATACATATATATTTGTAATATATACTATAATAACTATAAGAAATACAAAATAGAGTTCAGAATTTACAAAAGAAGAGAGTTCTTATTAAATACTTCAGCTTTTCATTTGGGAAACTGAAGGGTTCTACTACAGAGTAAAGTTAAATTTGAGTAGACAAAACCTTAAAAGTGTATTCAACCCCTTAGACCCTCATTAGATTAAGGATATCTCGATTTTAACTATCCTCCTTTAGCTATTTCTCAGAATCAAAGTTAAATTTAATATGAAGTTCTTTTAGCTTTCAAAAATACATAATCAACTACATTTAAAGAAGAATTTCACAAAATAAAGGAAAAAAACACAAATAGACATACAAGAGATTAATACACTGGGTTATCAAATAAGGACTATGGAATATTTATAATTACTGAAGTTAAGGAAGTTAAATAAAAAAAATAAAAATTGGTAGAGGACTAGAAATTGAAAATTAAAGATCATATGTAAATTCTAGATTTCAGAAATAAGCTATTGAAAGTAAGAACTCAATAAAAATAGGCTTAACAGCAGAGTGGATGCAAATGAAGAAAGAAATAGTTAGAAACTAAAAAATACATTCATCCTGAAACACAGATAAACAGAAAAAGATCAATTGTTAAGAGAACAAAGGCTTAACATTGGGCTGGGGCATTGGATATTACAGAAGTGTGTAAATGTGTCTTTATCTGCTTGTTAGCTATATGAGACTGCTTTTGGAAGAGCTTTGCGTCTAGGGTTTGGGGCTACATGAATAGAATTATATTCAAAGGTTAAAATCAAATGTAATGAAATTTTTGTGTCAGATTGATTGACACACATATTGGCTCTTATCTTTGGCAGATATACATGCCCCATGTAAATAACTTATTTATACTTGGGTATCTGTAGAGGCTCCCAACAGGATAAAGGCGTCATATCTGCTAGATTTCTTGCCTTTGGACTTTTATCAAAAACTGTGGTGTTATAACTATAAATATTGATAATAACATAACCAAATATTGGTTCTATCACACATACACACAAAGACATGTAATCAACTTGAGTGCCATTGACTGATTAGTGGCTAAAACACACACATACCACAGAATACTACTCAGCCATAAGGAAAAATGAAATAATGTCTTTTACAATAACTTGAATGGCTGGATGGAGCTATATGCCATTATCCTAAGTGAAGTATCTCAGAAAAAAAGAGAAACAAATTATCTATATACTCACAAGTGGGAAATAAATGGCGGGTATACATGGTCAGGCAGAATGGTATGACAGACCTGGGACACACAGAAGGAGGAAGGTTGGGGGGCTGTGGTTTCAAAAACTGTGTTGTGTACAATGTATGCTCTTCTGGTAATGGGTACACAAAAATTCCTGACTTCACCAATATGCAATTCATCCATATAAGAAAAAACTCTCTTGGACCCACTAAATCTATTGAAATAATAAGATAAAATAAATATAGACAAAAAAGATAATTTTACAGATAATATTGAATAAAAATAATCAAATGGAATTCTAAAAATAAAATTGATGAAATTAATAATTTGATAGGTTTCACATGTGATCAGACAGAATAGAGCAAACAAATATTGAACCAGAATATAGACAGTAGAAAATACACAGAATCAATCATAGAAAAGTATGAAAATATAAATGTTCTATTATATGTGAAAGTACAGTCTAGGAAGAAGGTAAGATGAATGAATCAGAAGAATATTTGGAATAATATCGGCAGCCAATAATTTTCAAAAAGTGATGAATACCATCAACCATAGATAAGAAAGTATTTTTGTATGTGTGTGTACATGTGCAGACACACAAAAAGCACATCAAGAATTTGGAGATTTAAATGCTATTTATTGATTTGAAAGGTCCAGAGAATACCAGTAGTGGACTGGGGAACTGTCAAAGAAAGGGAAAGCCATCTACTGGTGTGTGCTGCTATGGAAAATGGAGATTATTTTTCTAAGTTACTTCTGAGAAAATGTTAAAAAAAAACAAACAAACCCCCCCCAAATGAAACAAAAAATAACAAAAAAACTTCCTCAGTATTATGTCAACTAAGGGATAAGGGATAATCAACTTAGAATATTTCTACACCTACTTAAAGAGTCACCATTTAAGGGGGGTTTTCTAGGGATATCAATTCTCTAGGATTTCTGGCATGCCATGTGAACATGGGCAGCATAACCTTCCACTTTCTGTAAAAATCCCTCAGGCACAGTGTTACTGCAAGTTGCCAGTAAGGCAAAGCACAGTATGGTATCCTAGGGATATGGGTGAAGAACTGGCAGCATCTGCTGTTACAATGAACAAAAATGACCTAAAAGACATTTTAGAACACTGAAAAACTGCAGCATACACATTATTTCCAAGAGCACATGGAATATTTACCAAAGTAGGCCATATTCTAGTCCATCAAGAAAGTTTCAAACAATTTTAAATGATTAAAATCATGTTTATATATTCACTGACCACAGTAAAATTAAACTCAGATTTAATAATTAAATGATAACCAGAGAAATATTCAAGCATCTGTATACTAAATACTCTACTCCAAAATTACTTATTGCTTCTCTGTTAAGAAAAATTCATGTCTGGTATGGCAGAGAAGGTCTCTCTGAGGTAGAAAAATGTGTGGAAAGACATGGGAATCAGTCAGAGAAGACATGTAGTAATAAAGAAAATTCCATGCAAAGTGAATAATACGTGTAGAGGCTATATTGGTCAGGAAAGAATTTTTAGAACATGCATCTATCTTGAAATGGGCCATAAAATATTACTAAGACTGGGCTGGTTAGAGGGTAATAAAAACAAGGGAATTTCAGGCAGAAATAATAGTATGAGCAAATATAGGAATACACACAAAATAGTGATTAAAATGAGCCTAAATGAAATCAAGACTTTTGTTGGGTAGCTGTGGAAAAAAGCTGGAGAGTCAAAATGGGATAAGATAGTTGTCTGAATGGCAAAGATTAGCTATGGTCCAATACACAAGAAGTGCCTATCTATATATCTATATAGCATGCCTCTTTTCTAAGGCAGGCTTCAACAGAATGTTATTTAAAAACCTAATTTTACCTACAGAGATATAATAAGCCACTGGGTAAATATACCCTTCTAACAGCACATGTAAAAATGACCCACCTTCTGTTCTAGGGAAGGAATTCTTCTGTTAAGTATATAATGTAACAACAGGTTGCTATCAAGTCTAATATTATTTAGTAACATATTGTTACAGTTGGCCACTTTAATTTAGCTCATCGATAGTATTCCAGTAGGCAGTAGAATGGACTCTTTCAGTTATCTGAATATTCTGTACATTTCACTATGCAAACACAGAGGGGCTGGGAATATTTACAAAATTTCAGAACAATTCAAGTCACTTATTACAAATTAAAAACATAAAAATTATATACTTAAATTATCCTTCAGTTAATTTCAGTTTATCATTCTTTGATGGTTCAGAAAGCCCTCAGATATCTTACAAGCAGAGTCTCAGGGTCATCTGTAGAAACACTTGTTTAATGCCAGATTATGGGTTCAGACACACTGATACTAGAAGCATCCAGTCAGGTATTATTGAAGAAAATAATTTCTTATAAGGTGTTACTGTAGACACATATGGAGAAAAGATTGATGGGGTAGCAGAAAAATCCTGGTAAACAATATGTCAACAAATGTACAGGTTTGGGAAAGGAGAATGTTTCTTGTTACATGATAGATGTAGGGCTCCAAGTTCCCTGTTAGAGTCCCCAAAGACAACAGTGTTTCAGCTTTACATCAGAATTGATGCTTTCTCTAACTAGGTTTATTCACTTCCCTAGACTAGCCTCTCACTCCAAGCTGGGAATTCTTCACCTTCCTTCACCTTCCTTCATCTGTTCCCTTAAGATCCAGATTACTAAATGTATAAAGGTCTTAACACAGTAACTAAGAAAATGCCATGAAGGCTATGCTAATCAGTTTGATGAAAATATTTCAGTTTGTATAAGGAACTAGTGCATTGTACCCTATGATTACATTAATGTACATAGCTATGATTTAATAAAAAAAAAAATCCAAATCTCCAGAATTCTGAAACCCAGGATATCATAGATAGAGAAATTAAAGCAGCATAGTAGTTATGCATAGGACAGCATAGTATGGAATTCAAAGGAACAGGGACACTTTAAATATATGCAGGGTGATATAGAGAATTCAGAAAATAGAGACAAAATATATTTTACTTTTAAAACTATACCAAGGTCCAGCAAGAATTGAAGTGAGAACTCTTATTTAGTAAGTTTAGATGCTCACAAGTATTATTTCTATTTATAACATTTGCAAATTTATCCCTATTTTACAAAATAGGAAAAAATGATTAAGTAAATTAAACTACTTTATGTAAACTGCCAGGAGTCACACAGCTAATAAGTTTTGAAATAATATTTATAATCAAATTTGTCTGATTCTAAAACTTCCCTCCTCTAATGAATCACATTTATTATGTTTTTTTTGTGTGTGTATATTGAACTGTCCTTGCATCCCTGAGATGAAATCCATATGATCATGGTGAATTATTTTTTTAATATGCTATTAAATTTGGTTTGCTAATATTTTTTATACTTAAAAGAAAGTTTTGGCTTGGTGCCTGTGGCTCAACGGGCTAAGGCGCCAGCCACGTACACCTGAGCTGGCGGATTCGAATCCAGCCTGGACCCACCAAACAACAATGACGGCTGCAACCAAAAAATGGCCAGGTCTTGTGGTGGGTGCCTGTAGTCCCAGCTACTTGGGAGGCAGAGGCAAGAGACTCGCTTGAGCCCAGGAATTGGAGGTTTCTCTGAGCTATGATGCCACAGCACTCTATCCAGGGTGACAGCTTGAGGCTCTGTCTCAAAAAAAAAAAGTTTTTATGGCAGCGCCCATAGCTCAGTGAGTAGGGTGCTGGCCACGTACACCAAGGCTGGTGGGTTCAAACCTGGCCCAGGCAAGCTAAAACAACAATGACAACTGCAACAACAAGAAAAAAATAGGCTGGCACTGTGGCCGGTGCCTGTAGTCCCAGCTACTTGGGAGGCTGAGGCAAGAGAATCGCTTAAGCCCAAGAGTTGGAGGTTGCTGTGAACTTTGATGCCACAGTGCTGTACCCAGGCTGACAGATTGAGACTCTGTCTCACAAAAAAAAGAAAAGAAAGAAAAGAAAGTTTTTACTAAGAAGAAAAGTTTTCCTTAATTGATATATAGTTCATTTTGAATATTAAATAGGGTTAGATGTTCAATAATCCAAGTTTTATTTATGAAGAATTGATTCCAGTTTAGTCCCCTTAAATGCATGCTTACTGTTTATTTATATTTTAACAGGTAACAGGAATGAATTGCTAGTTATATAAACAGAAGTAATTAACTTCACTGGAAAATAAAAATTTATAGGATTTTATCATTAGATCAGAGCTTTAATAAACTAACAAAGGATAAAGATTTGTTTATAATTCTTTTATAATTACATCATTACACCTTTTCAGAACAAGTATAATTTACAGAAATCATACAAGACAACCTTTTATCAAATATTAGTATTTAACAATGTTTTATTTTGCTGAAATGTTATTTCAGTTGTAAAAAACCATCTCTGGTTAAAAAATGAAAATCAGAAACTTTATTAGATTTAATTTTGTTGAGGATTTTTGCATCTATGTTCATGAGGATTTGGCCTATACTTTTCTTTTTTAGTTTTTTCCCTTCTCTGGCTTCAACATCAAGGTGATTCTGGGTTCATGGAATGAGTTATGGAGGTTCCTTCGTTCTCAATGTTATGGCTCCATTTCATTAGAATAGGTGCTAGTCCTTCTTTATAGGTCTGATAGAATTTGGTTTTGAATGCATCTTTGCAGGGCTCTTTAATTGTTGGGAGATTTTTTTATAACTTATTCAATCTGGCAACTCAATATTAGTCTGTTCAGAATTTCTATTTCTTCCTGATTCAGGTTTGGGAGGTTATATTTATAAAAATATATTGATTTCCTCTAGGTTTTCTAGTTTTTGTAAATACAAGTTTACATAATAGTCATAATGTTTTCTATTTCTCTGGAATCAGTTGTAATATCTCTCTTTTATCATTGAGCTTATTTGAGTCCTTTATCCCCTATTTCTGACTAATCTAGCTAGTGATCTATCAATTTTGTTTATTTTTTCACAGAACCAACTTTTTGTTTTGTTGATTCTTTTTTGATTTCTATTTAATTTAGTTCTGCTCTGAAGCTTATTTATTGTCTTCTTCCAACTTTGGATTTGGTTTGTTCTTTTTCTAGTTCATTGAGTTGTGACATGAGGTTGTTCATTTATGATTTTTCATACTATGATCTTAATATTTAAGATCATAATATGAAAAATTTTCATATTATGATCTTAATATTTAAGATCAACTTAAACTTGTAGGGGGAGTCTACAAACTCCCCTTCCCACTACCCCACACTGCTTTTTATGTATTCCATAGATTTTTCAAGATTTTGTACTCTTTGCTGCTCAGTTGAAAAAAGTCTTTGTTTCCATTTTAATTTCATAAGTGACCCATGGATCATTCAGCAGGAGGTACTTTAATTTCTATGACTTTGAATGCATTTCAGAGTTCCTGTCGGAAATGATTTCTAGTTTACTTCTACTAAGGACTGAGAACAAAAATGGTATGATTTTTACTTTTCAGAATTTATGAAATTTGTTTTATTGTTTAATATATAGTGTCATATATCTTGAAAGATGCCCTATATGCTGACAAAAAGAATGTATATTCTTTAGTTTCCTGAAGCACAATTTACAGTTGCAAATATAGAAAATCAACATAAGTGCTCATCAACTGATGAGTAAATAAAGAAAACATGATATGCACACTCACACAAACACACATAAAATACATACACACCACAGAGGAACTAGAATAGTAAGTAGATACATTTTGCACATATCTTCTAGGAGAGTATGATAGGATTCACCAAAGAAGTTCTGGTAAAAAAACAAAAGTAAGTAAGGAGAGGATACAAGATAACTTTCCTGGCCTGGGACTGGCTGAGAGCCAGGAGAAGCTCTACTGGAAGTGGGAAAACAGTAAGAGAATAAACCCCAGGGCTCTACACTCTGAGATGGACTTTTACAATCTTTGCTACATGAGAATTCCTCCACCCACACAGGTGTTGGGCCTATTATGGGGAACTTCCTAGAGATTGTACAGAGACATTGCTAGATAGTATGCATCTGCAGACATGGTTTCTTGCTTCCGTACTGCTTTGAGAAGGGAAAGGGAAGACTAGGGTCTCACAAGAACTCTTGGGACGGTCTGTACCACCCTGCTTCAGACTGCTGTTGAGAAACGTAAGAAAACCACACTCATCACCACTTCATACACATGATATTTATCAAGGAGGGTTCTACCCACTGTGGTTCCATACCAACATTTTTTTTCACACAATTAGGAAAAATAATTCTAAAGTTCATATATAACTAAAAAAACTACCCAAGTAGCCAAACCAATTTTGAATTAAAAAGAAAAAAAATGGGAGAATCACATTGTCTGACTACAAATTATATTATAAGGCTGTAGCAACCAAAACAACATGGTGCTAGTATTAAAGTAGACACATAGATCATTGGAACAGAATAGAGAATACATAAAAAAGCCCAACCAACTGATATCTCCCAAGGTTGACAAGAACACGCACTGGGGAAAGGATATACTATGTAATAAATGGTGCTGGGAAAATTTGATGTATGCAAAAGAATGAAACTGGACTCATATTCCTCACTATATACAAAAATTGACTAAAAATGGTCAAAGACCAGAATATAAAATGTGAAACTACAAAAATTCTAGAAGAAAACCAATGGAAATCTTTTCTTGATATTGGTCTGGGCAAAGAATTTCAGACAAAGGCATCAAAGGCACAGGGAGTAAAAATAACAATATACAAATGTCACAGGTAAGGGCACTTAAGTAAAGCAAAAAAACAGCCTTCAGAACAGGAGAAGATTTTTGCAGGTTACATTTCCAACAAAGGTCTAATAACTATAATTCTCAGAGATATCAAACTTATCTATAAGAAAAGAACAAACAGGCTTGGTGCCTGTAGCTCAATGACTAGGGTGCCAGCCACATACACTGGAGCTGGTAGGTTAGTATCCAGCCCGGGCCTGCCAAACAACAATGACAACTATAACCAAAAAATAGCCAGGCATTGTGGTGGGTGCCTGCAGTCCCAGCTACTTGGGAGGAGGAAGCAAGAGAATCACTTAAGCCCAAGAGTTTGAGGTTGTTGTGAGCTGTGACACCATAGCACTCTACCCAGGGTGACTGCTTGAGACTCTGTCTCAAAAAAAACAACCTCACTTGTTGATGGTCAAGATACTTGAACAGAAACTTCTCTGAAGATGACAGGTCCTTGGCCTAAAAAAACATGAAAAAATGCTCATCTTTAATCATCAGATAAATACAAATCAAAACCATTATTGAGATATCACCTAACCCCAGTAAGGTTAGTCCACACTATAAAAGCCCCAAACTGCAGATGTTGGCATGGGTGGGGTGAGAAAGGAACACTTCTACACTGCTGGCAGTACTGAAAACTGCAGCCCTTTTGGAAAGAATTATGGACAAATCTCAAGGAAGTAAAAGTTGACCTACCATTTGATCCTGCAATATCATTACTAGGTATCTACCCAGATGAACAAATATCATTTTACAACTAAGACATTTGCACCAAAATCTTTATTGAAGACCAGTTCATAATAGCCAAGTCACAGAAGCAGTCTAAATGCCCATCAACTCATGAATGGATAAACAAAATGAAGTATATGCATACCATGGAATACTATGCAGCCATAAAAAGGAGATTTAACATCTTTTACATGTACCTGGATGGAGCTGGAACATATTCTTTTTAGTAAATATCTTAAGAATGGGAAAAAAGTATCCAATGTACTCAATACTATTATGAAACCAATAAAGATACACATATATATTCATACAAATCATAAAATACAAATATAGTCCAGAAAGAAAGAGGGAAGAGGATTGGGAGAGCAAGTGGAGAGAGGACTATTTGGTAGGATCTTACCTAATATACACAATGTAAGGGTACATTTCAAAACAACTAAAAGTGTATTATAAATGTCTTACCACAAAATAATACTTACAAATATATACAAAATGTATACAATATATACAAATACCTTTTGGGGGTGAACACAATTATAAGAGAGACTTTACCTAACATATGCAATGAATGTAACCTGGTTAAAAAAACAAAAAAAGAATAAGATACTCACCCTATAAAATACTATATTGCCAGAACAGAAATTTAAGAAATTTACCAGGGACCCTGAGAGAACTGGAAGAAACAAAGCTTACTAACTTACTAACCAAATAATGTCACTGGGAAAAATAAAGGTAAACAAGATTTCAGAATGGGCGAATGACAGATATCTTGTTAGTTTATCTCCCCCAGTCCATCCCCACTCTCCAGGTAACCAGGGTGTGGATTAAAGTCTGGCTCCTGAGCCTGATGAAACCATGGTGAAAAGGCCCATATTTGGTGATCCTGTCCACATCAACAGCAGTGAAGGTGAATGGCATCCTTGCCTGGATACATCACTCACGTGTGAAACCTGCCAGGGATGGGGAGTGGACGGTCCAATGACACCTAGAAAATCCCTACCTTCTTATCTTGAAAAAAACAGACCACAGTCCTGCCCTAGTCACATACCAAGAGCTGACTGGTTTATGCATGGCAGAAGCTTGAGGATCAGCACCAGCAGTGTGGGACTGATTATTGATTTTTTTCTTTGGACTTTTTCACCTTCCTTCCTTAATCTTGGTTATAATACATGATGAAGGTTGTGAAAAATGTATCCAAAAGGTAACCCAGGGGGGCGGAACAAGATGGCTGACTGGAAGCAGCTTCTGAAAAAGGCTCCTGTCCAAAAGGGAAGATAACCTCCAGAAACTGCACAATTAAGCTGAATACTGGGAACCCAGCCGAGAGAGAAGTGATTTCTGTGGATAACCTCTGCTGAGACTGGCTGCAACCCCAAGAAAACATGCTTCAGGTACAAAATTCATCTGAAAGGAAGAGTGCCTGTCCCTTCTCCCAAGAAAGCTCTGAGTTTTTTGCTTTTCTGTTTCCTTTCTTTATATTCTCCTCTTTTGTGCCTACGAGTTTTCTACAGAGAAGCAGTGAACTGCGGACCTCTTATCTCATCCCAGGGAAGAGTGCTATGGGAAGTGAGGTGTGTGCTTCCCCTGAGCACCCCGTGTGACTCTGAAAACTCCGTTGCTAGGCAGAAGAACTGAACTAAAGTTTTCCCCACCATTCTAAACTTACTGTACACCCTTCCCCCCTTACCTGACGAACTAGAAGCCTAACCCCTGCTAAGACTGAGGGAGGAGGTCCCTAAGCAGCAACCCCACCCCTACCTGCCAGAACAAGCACCCCACCGGGAAAAGACTTTGGGCGGGGCTGCAGCAAGGCTCCCTCCCCTCCAGCCAGGGAAGCCGCAGGTGAATGCCTGGTCCTGCGCCCTGAGCTTGCCGGGCTTCCGCAGGTCTGCCCCCGATCAGGAACTCTTCCCCGGGGAACCACGCAGGCCTCCGCCTGGCACCCACTGGGCTCCCACAGGCTGGCCCCTGGCCACTAAATCCCCTGGCTACTGTGCAGCTCTGCACCCGAGCTTGCAGGGCTTCCACAGGCCTGCCTTCTGCCAGGAACTCTGCCTGCAACTGCCAGGCATCTGCAGGGTGGCCCACGGCCAGAAATGCTCCTGTCAATTGCCTGACCCTACACCTGTGCTTGAGGGGCTTCCACAGGTCTGCAGGTCTGCTAGAGACTATGCTGGCCACCGCCAGGTCTCGGCAGGTCAGTCCCCAGCCAGGAACTCCCTGGGACTACACAGGCCTTTGCCTGGCATCCGCAAGACTCCAGCAGTTCCGCCACTGGTGAGTAAATCCCCTGGCAACTGTGGGTCTCTGCACCCGAGTTTGCAGACCTTTTGCAGGCCTACCTTCTGCCAGGAACTCTGCCTGCAACCGCCAAGCCTCGGCAGGGTGGCCCACGGCCAGAAACGCTCCCGGCATGTGCCTGGCCCTTCGCCTGTGCTTGCCAGGCTTCCACAGATCTGCCTCTGCTAGAGATTCTGCTGGTGAACGCCTGTCCTCTGCAGGTCTTTCCACAGCCAGGAACTCCCCCGGTGACAACACGGGCCTCTGCCTGGCACCCTCAGAACACCTGCAGGCCTGCCCCTGGCAAGTAAATCCCCTGGTGACTGTGTGGCCCTGCTCCCGGGGTAGCTAGGTCTGTAGGTCTGCTTTCTGCCAGGGACTCCACCAGTGATTGCCAGGCCCCTGACCAGGGTCACTCCCAGCAATTGCACAGACCTCCGCCTGGCACCCATGGGGCCTCCACAGGCCAGCCTTCTTCCAGGGACCCCACTGGCGACTGCCAGGACACTCCACAGGCCTACCCCCAGCCAAAAACTTCCCAGACAACTGCAGAAAACTGAGCCCACGACTTGAAGGGCCAGATGCAATGGTGAAAAACAATCATGGGGCGGAATCAATGGAAATACTCTAGCAATATGAATAACCAGAGTAGACCAACCACTCCAAGTAACGACAAGGCAGACGCAGCACAAGATCTCCTGCATAGGCAAATGGCTAAGATGTCTGAAATAGAATTCAGAATCTGGATTGCAAATGAGATCAGTGGAATGGAGGAAAAGATGGAATTAGAATTTCAAGCAGTAATTCAAAAGATGACCCAAAAGATGTCTCAAGAATTTAACGAATTCAAAGACAAAATGACCAAAGATTTTGACACATTGAGACAAGAAGTAGCAGTCCTTAAAGATCTGAGAAATTGAGTAGAATCCCTCAGTAACAGAATGGAGCAAGCAGAAGAAAGGATTTCTGACATGGAAGACAAAGCTTTTGAACACTCTCAAACCTCCAAAGAACAAGAGAAATGGAAGGCAAAAACATATCACTCTCTCAGAGAGCTCTTGGATAACTCAAAGAAAACCAATATTTGCCTCATAGGGATCCCCGAAAGTGATGAAGCAGCTTCACATGACACAGAATCCCTTATTCATGAGACTATGGAAGAGAACTTTCCAGTCATGCCAAGAGATTCTGAAATTCAGATAGCAGATAGTTTCAGAACCCCAGCACAACTCAACCCAAACAAGACATCCCCCATACACATCATAATTAAGTTCACTAAAGTAAATATGAAGGAGACAATTTTGAAAGCAACCAGATGAAAGAAATCAATAACCTACAAGGAGAAGAATATTAGAATAACTGCAGATCTCTCTGATCAAACTTTTCAAGGAAGAAGAGAATGGACATCGGCTTTTAATCTCCTAAAACAAAATAACTTTCAATCCAGAATCTTGTATCCAGCTAAATTGAGCTTCATTTATGAAGGAGAAATTAAATATTTTAATGACACCCACTTGTTGAAGAAATTTGCCATAACTAAACAAGCTCTCCAGGAGATTCTCAGACCTATTCTCCATAACGACCAACATAATCCCCCAACGCAAAAGTAAATTCACCCAGAAACTTTTTATCAAAGTCTAACTAACACAGCGATAAAAGGATTAAAAGTGTCCACTAGATCTTCTCAAGATTTATCATTGCTTTCAATTAACATGAATGGTTTAAACTGTCCTCTAAAGAGGCATAGGTTGACTGACTGGATACAAAAACTCAGGCCAGATATCTGCTGAATACAAGAATCACATCTTACCTTAAAAGAATAATTTAGACTCAAGGTGAAGGGATGGTCATCTATATTCCACGCAAATGGAAAACACAAAAAAGCAGGTGTTGCAATCTTATTTGCAGACACAATAGTCTTTAAACCAACAAAAGTAATGAAACATAAAGATGGACATTTTATATTTGTTAAAGGTAATACTCAATATGATGAGATTTCAATTATTAATATTTATACACTCAACCAAATGCACCTCAATTTATAAGAAAAACTCTAATAGACATGAGTAACTGGATTTCCTCCATCTCCATAGTAGTTGGATATTTTAATACTTCTTTATCAGTGTTGGATAGATCCTGTAAGAAGAAGCTAAGTAAAGAAATTTTAGATTTAAACTTAACCATTCAACATCTGGATTTAACAGACATCTACAGAACATTTCATCCTAATAAAATTGAATACACATTCTTCTCATCAGCCCATGAAACTTACTCAAAAACTGATCACATCTTAGGTCACAAGACTAACCTCAGCAAATTTAAAAGAATAGAAATTATTCCTTGCATCTTCTCAGATCAACATGGAATAAAAGTTGAACTCAACAATAACAGGAATCTGCAAACTCATACAAAAACATGGAAGCTAAATAACCTTAAGCTGAAGGATAGATGGGTCATAGGTGAGATTAAGAAGGAAATTACCAAATTTTTGGATAAAAATGCCAATGAAGACACAAATTATCAGAACCTCTTGGATACTACAAAGGCAGTCCTAAGAGGGAAATTTATAGCACTGCAAGCCTTTCTCAAGAAAACAGAAAGGGAGGAAGTTAACAACTTAATGGGACATCTCAAGCAACTGGAGAAGGAAGAACTTTAAAATCCTAATCCCAGCAGAAGAAAAGAAATAACCAAAACTAGAGCAGAATTAAATGAAATTGAAAACTAATGAATTATAGAACAGAACAATAAATCAAAAAGTTGTTTTCTTGAAAGGGTCAATGAGATAGATGAACATTTGGCTAACTTAACCAGGAAAAAAAGAGTAAAATCTCTAATTTCTTCAATCAGAAATGGTAAAGACGAAATAACAACAGACCCCTCAGAAATAAAAAGAAAACCTCAATGAATACTATAAGAAACTGTACTCTCAGAAATATGAAAATCTGAAGGAAATTGACCAATACTTGGAAGCACACCACCTACCAAGACTTAGCCAGAATGAAGTGGAAATTTTGAACAGGCCTATATCAAGTTCTGAAATAGCATCAACAATACAAAATCACCCTAAAAAGAAAAGCCCGGGACCAGATGGCTTCACGTCAGAATTCTACCAAACCTTTAAAGAGGAACTAGTACCTATATTACTAAACCTCTTCCAAAATATAGAAAAAGTACGAATACTACCCAATACATTCTATGAAGCAAATATCACCTTGATCCCTAAACCAGCGAAAGACACAACAAGAAAAGAAAATTATAGACCAATATCACTAATAAATATTGATGCAAAAATATTCAACAAGATCCTAACAAACAGAATCCAGCAACACATCAAACAAATTATACACCATGACCAAGTGGGCTTTATCCCAAGATCTCAAGGCTAGTTCAATATAAGTAAATCTGTACATGTAATTCAGCACATTAAACAAACTAAAAAATAAAGACCACATGATTCTCTCAATTGATGCAGAAAATACTTATGATAACATCCAGCATCCCTTCATGATCAAAATACTTCAGAAAATTGGAATAGAAGGGACATTTCTTAAACTAATAGAGGCCATCTACAGCAAACCCACAACCAATATAGTATTGAATGGAGTTAAATTGAAGTCATTTCCACTTAGATCAGGAACCAGGCAAGGTTGCCCATTATCTCCTCTGCTCTTCAACATTATAATGGAAGTTTTAGCCATTGCAATTAGGGAAGAAAAGGTGATCAAGGGTATCCACATAAGGTCAGAAGAGATCAAACTTTCACTCTTCGCAGAAGGTATGGTTGTATATCTGGAAAACACCAGGGATTCTACTACAAACTTTTAGAAGTGATCAAGGAACACAGCACCATCTCAGGTTACAAAATCCACACCTGTAAATCTGTAGCCTTTATATACACCAACAATAGCCAAGCCAAAAAAAAAAAAGTCAAGGACTCTATTCCTTTCACAGTAGTACCAAAGAAGATGAAATATTTGGGAGTTCCCTAACAAAGGATGTGAAGGCTCTTTATAAAGAGAACTATGAAACTCTAAGAAAAGAAATAGCTGAAAATGTTAACAAATGGAAAAACATACCATGCTCACGGCCAGGAAGAATCAATATTATTAAAATGTCTATACTACCCAAAGCAATACATAATTTTAATGCAATTCCTATTAAAGCTCCATTGTCATATTTTAAAGATCTTGAAAAAATAATACTTCGTTTTATGTGGAATCAGAAAAAACCTCGAATAGCCAAGACATTACTCAGAAATAAAACAAAGCAGGAGGAATCATGCTACCAGACCTGAGACTCTATTATAAATCAATAGTGATCAAAACAGCATGGTACTGGCACAAAAACAGAGAGG